>BQNB010066037.1:0-11805 GCA_026074375.1 Tanacetum coccineum | reverse complement strand
GTAACCTTTGTTCCCATTTTATCATGAATTATGAAGTGTGAAAATTTTGTTGGATCTTAAGTGGATATGATGTGATTGATGTTGTTGTGGTCTTGTTTGCAATTCACGTTCACGGGATTTTACACGTCTATGATTAAAACCGATAAGTGAATTAACGGGATTTTACAAAATCAATAAACCGTGAATGAATAATCGTTGGTAGTTAATGGTTTGTTTGTTGTGAATGATTTGTGCAGTTTAAGTCCTTCTCGATGGTTTTGGTTTTGGTTTGTTTGGAATTCGGCGCAGTTGGGTTATGATTTTTTTTTACCCTATTACCAAAATCTAAATTTGGTGTAAAAATAAGCTAAAAATGCTATAGAAATTTTTTTATTTTAATTAATTTTTCCCGAAAAAAGTGTCAAAGGGTGTCAACCGGAATTTTTTTTTACCCTATTACCAAAATTTGGATTTGACGTAAAAATAAGTTAAAAAAGCTATAGAAAAATTTTCATTTTACTTAAAAAAATGTCGCTAAACGTGTTTAAATCAAAACGTAACGAAATTTAAGCAAAACGCAACGATCTTTAACAAAACGCAATGAATTTTGAATCAAAACGCAATGACCATTTAATCAAAACGCAGCTTGAGATTTGATCAAAATGCAGCTTGAGATTTGGTCAAAACGCAGCTTGAGATTTGGTCAAAACGCAACTTGAGATTTGGTCAAAACGCAACAAAATAAAAAATTGGGTAGAGTATTCCTTAGTCAAAACGCAATACATGTCTTCAAAACGCAACCTGCAATCAAAATGCAATGAACCAAAACGCAATCAATGAGCAAAACGCAACCAATGTCAAAACGCGACCAATGATATTGCCAGTTAGTCAAAATGCAACCAAGATCAAAACGTAACCAATGATCAAAACGCAACCAAATATCAAAACGCAACCAATGATCAAAACGCAACCAAGATCAAAACGCAACCAATGATCAAAACACAACCAAGAACTTTGCCAGAGAGTCAAAACGCAACGACGAAATATATGACTTTTTCCACCAAAAATGGCCTAAAATCACCCTTTTGACCTTTTAACTTGATTTCTCTTGCACAATTAGTTACTTTATGCCTAGATCTTGCTTAATAACATAAACATTCACACATCTAAGCACAAAAATCCGGGTTTGATTTTTTTTTTTTTTTGCTTCAAATGACACACGAATTTGATCTTGTTGAACTACAAGAATCAACCACGAATCCACACATAGATCTAATGCCAATTGTAGGATCCCGTTAACACTTACACTTCATATAACACAACACGAATCGAACTAGAAAAGAGATAAAGATAGTGAGTTGATTTAGAGAGAGAAAGAAGAGAGAGAGTTGAGAGAGAAACTAGAGATATTATTTAGAAAATGAGAAGTTAGATATTTTCTAAGTAAAAATATCTATATATACCCCTATACATTTAATGTGACGCGCGGGATATTTAACTAGGGCTCGGGCTCGGGTTTTGCTTGGGATTAAAACCAAAACATATACAATATTAGTTTAACTATCGAGCCCGATTCCCGATAATATTCTATTACAACATTAACTAATTAATTGACCGAGACTTAAATATATAATGAACGAACTTCATGTTCGACTCAATATTTTGAGGCTAACAGATCATCTAACGCAGATGCATTAGATTCACTGTGCTTGCTAGCATCTCTTTATCGGACACCTCAAAGCAGGCTACCTCACTAATAGTATTGCTACTAATAGAACAGTAAGAGTGAATTAGTGAGTTACTATCTCACAGATTGAAGATAAAATTGATTTGAAAATCAATCGATGTGTCACTAGTTAAAGTGATTTTTGTAACACATTGAGAGTTTTAAGCTTTTATCATAATTCATCCTCCGTCAATTCATAATCTGGACCGAATCGATGCCTAGTGTCACAAGTTTGTTCCATTAAGGATCTCACAAGTCACCTACCTAGAGCTTGTTTGATGTTGGCTCTTGTAGGATTTCCATATTTACTGTGAATACTTTCGTATCACTCGGATGTTCTGGCAATATCACAAGGATAATGCGTAGGACTCTTAAGATAATCCTTGTTTTCACAGTGTGTGAAACACAAGTATATTGGAATAGTATCCTAACGAGATTTATTGATGATCTCATGGCTCTAGACTCAATTGTACATTTTTGGTTTTTGGTAGTCGGAGGCTGGAGCGGACTGTCACCTTTTCAATATCGTCTAACTCGGATTGAGAGAGACGATAGAAATGTATTGATCTCCGTGAGAAGTGAAACAAGAATCCTTTGAGGGATCTTGAGTGGCTAGGAAGGGTTGTACAGCATATCACTGGGTCCATGATACTTGTCTTCAATGTCAGCAATCAACCATGTGATTCTGACAGCATATGCAGTGACCAGGTTTCTGCCTAAGGTTTAAGGAGGGCTGCTTTCTTTTCACCCTTTATCTTAGCATTTCTTTTTCATTCTTCAACCCCTACGAAGACTCACATTAAGTAAGGATGAAAGTAGCTGAAATGAATGATCAAGGAATAACGTGCAACGGTGCCCAGTCATGACATATAAATAAAGTTTCTATTTTAGAGATATGCTATATGAGAATGAAATGATGCATATGAGTTTGTAAAAGGATTTGTATTATTGTTGTAAAAGGTTTTGTATCATTGTTTGTGTGGTGGTTGATAAGTTTGAATCGATGAACTTATGTCAAAGTACGATATATATATATATATATATATATATATATATATATATATATATATATATATATATATATATAATATAGACACACACACACAACAACAGTGAACACACACACATGTGTGTGTGTTATTATATAAGAAAATAGACTAGAAAATCCCTAACTTAAAAAAAAAGGAAAAAAGTAGATAAGAAATAATCGAACATAGGAGTAACAAAACATGAGTAATGGAGAAATAATAAATGAGAAAATAAAATAGATAAAAATAAATGTATAAGATATAACTGAATACGAAATAAATAAATAAGAATTAAACATGTTTCGGCAACTTACCCAATGCCCCAAGTTAATTAGATAAGACGTTCTTGATATGAGTGTTAACGATGTTTTAGACACACATATTAAATAATAGAAGTTTTATATAAAACTATATTTTTCATCTTTTAGTTGGATATTAAAATAATATTTTATTATTTTGCCTTTTGTCATGTTTTTAAAAAATAACTAGTATTAAGTTTATAAGTATGTAATTTAGTTTATTTATTTAATTCAAATATAATGTGATTTCATCTTTTTGTCGGGTTTTAAGAAAATGGGTTTTACAAAATATTTTCTAAGAGTAAAATTTGTATTATTAAAATCTACAACCCGGCAATAACCAGTGTGTGTTTGTAGTTAAATTCCAAAGTCTTAGACTTTATCAAAAACACTTTTTCCCATGGAATAATCCTTTCCCGACAAAATCCCAAATCACTACAGTTAACTTACATTTTATCAAAACACGTTCGAACGACTAATTTAACTACTTTAAACCAATATTAAACAAATTTGATAAGTCGTTTAATAATCCGTTTTCAAGAAGAGTCCCGAAATTACTTGATTTCACTCATTGGGCCAAATAGCCCAATGTTAGCCCAAATTCCACTAGTCACTTTTTAGCCCAATCGTTTAGTCCGTTAACCATTTTAAATAAATTCAAGTCTAACTTACTAGTTAGCTATTTCAATAAGTCAAATATTAGATAGGTGAACAAGCCAATTAAAATAAGCAAAATATAAGCCGAAATACATTATGTGAAAGTAAACCGAGCCATAGGCTTTTTATATAAGCCAAAACCTCAATAAGCCACAAACCAAATAGACCAAATCCAATAAGCACGACTCAATCCCAAAATAAGTAGACTCGAATAAGTACTAAAATAAGCCAAAATACTTAGTCACAAAATAAGCCAAAATATCATTAGGCCTTGTTGGGCCGGTTAGCCCAACTAGCCAAAACCATGCTTAATGTTAACTTATCACTTGCAATAAGCCCATTAAGCATCAAATAAGCTAATAAGCTACATGTTTTATAAAAATAAGCCAAACCAAACACACTAAAATAAGCCGAGACCTATAGAAGTCGAAATAAGCTACGACTTATTTCACCTTTTTGGTCCGACAGTCAAATAAGCATAAATAAGCTACGAAAAGCCTATAAATAAGCTAATAAGCTTAAAACCCCTTTTAGTATCAAAAATAAGGCACAAAAATAATCAATAAAATAAGACCAAATGTTTTAAAGGACCAAACTACTTTTCTTTGTTTCCTTTTTATGTCGAGACTACAATAAGCCCTAATAAGCACTCGTGTGCTTATTAATAAGCCAAAATAAGCTATAAGTATTTTTGACACCACATTTAATTTCACCACATACCCATAAATTACAATGATACTTTACTTAGCTTTCTTTTACCCATTTGAACCAACAACGTAACTTTTTTAATTTTATGATTTTTTAACTTAAAAACTAGATTTTTAAAAAAAAAGTTTGTACAACTTATGTGTAATGCATGATAAATAAACACAAAAAGATTAAGAAAATGAAGACTTACAAATAAGGGTTTTAGGAGGAGATTAAAGCTAACCAAACAACCCAAAACGTTATTTAATATAACCCAAAAAATCCACTAGAACGCAATCCGAATGGTATCAATGCATTCCTTCCGGTGTTCTTTTTCCCCCCCCCCCCTTTCATGAGCAAGATCAAAAAAAATTTGTTTTGGGGTTGTGTTTGTATCCAGTTGAACAAGAAAAAAAGAGGAAAGAAAATGTTTTTGATAGTGATGTTTTAGTGTTTTTTATTAGTGTATGTGTGTTTAAAATAAGGATATGAAAAAGTTTATAAGGACTAAATAGGATCTAAATTTTTTGCTATGTTGTTCCCCATTGGGGCCGGTTATGGTACAAGGCAAGGGGGATCCCAAGCTTTTATAAATTTGAATTTTTGAGATTATTCTAGTTTCCGTAAAATGTAAAACGGTAGGCCCGTTTTTCTAGTTTTAAGTAAGGTTCTTATAATTTTTGAAACATTTTATAAAAGCTAAGTTTATAAGAGTATAATAATGTAATTTAAATGAATTTTAACTATTGTCGTGCCGGTACGCGTTGTGTGACATTTTTTGTTGCCGCGCAGAAAGATTTTCCGGTAGATAACCAATGCAAACATAAATGTTTAGAATGTGTAAATTTGAATAACAATAATTTTGTATGGTAGAAATTGTTGGTTTGAACAGTACAGATTACCACTGTAACTGTTTTACGTACAGTAAAAGTCGATAACACTAAAAATCTGAATTGTGCTATAGAAATTTAAATAGAGATTAGGAATATAAAAATATAAAGTCATAGCAATTACTATAACTTAGTGGAGATCACCAGTAAATAATAAGATATGAATGTAAATATTTAAAAAGAAATAATTCAAGCATATGTGAATTATTAACTTAATAAATTATAATATGTCAGGAGACAACAAAGTCAATAAATCAGAGAGTTAAATAGTACATTTCAAGTTTGAAAAATTGACAAAGGTTACATCTTTGTGTTGAAATCTCTGGCTACTTAAGACATAAGGAAGTCCAAGGTTCGATGGAATGGTCTCAGAAATTTAAACCGCGTATCGACGTGAAGACCTACTCACTATTACTATAAGAAGACCCCCACATGATCATCAATTTCGATTTTTCATTACTCAAAGGAGAGATATGTATGTTGTATAACTCGTAAAAAAAAAAGAGAAAAAAGATTTAGTGTACAAGTTATGTAGCATATTTTTATGAAGGTTATTGTGTTAAAAAGAAAACCAACAAGTTATTCTAGAAAAAATGGAGATGGACTCAGGAACTATAAGCTACTAAAAGCCATCTGTAAATGAATTTTGAAAAAGGTGTTGGGCAAGACAATCATATCAAAGAAGAGCCCAAAACTTTATATCACATTCCAAAAACACCATAACAACTAATACTAGCAACAGCAGGGGGGGGGGGGGTCGGGGGGGGGGGGGCGGGGGGAGCGGTGGGGGGGGGGGGGGGGGGGGGGGGGGGGGGGGGGGGGGGGGGGGGTTAAATACTCGCCCCATATACTTTTGATCCAGATTTTTCCGCAACTTGTGACACTCATTGCCTAATGGAAGACACTCGGGCAAAAGAGGAAGCCCCGGTACTGAAGGGACAAATCCCCACCCCTAAGCATAAAATGTAGCCACAAAGTAAAAGAGAAAACATAAGGAAAAAATCCAACACAAAAACAAAACACACCCCCCAACCATGTTTCACCCAAGTCAAAACCCCACCAACCCCCCACACAACCACCTCCAATTCAAAATCCAACACCACAAACACCCTAACCCTTCGTGTTGGGAAATAAAAGTCTTCAAGAAGTTTTGATTAGCTTACTATACTCTACTCTTTACTAACTGTTACTAGCTCAACCTTACTGCTGCTCATGTTTGTGAAAAATGTTGCTTTTGCACAGCTGAAAGTTATGTGCTCACAGCTCATTGGAACAATCACAGAAAAAAAGCTAAGGTAGTTTAAATACTGGTAGTACAATAGTTACTACTACTTCTAGTAAATATTATTATTATAGCTAGTAAAAATTTCTAAGTAGTCCTACAGCATAGTGCTAAATTTAATACTGCATACAAAATTTACACTAAAACTCAACGGTTAAGAACTGCTCAGGAGAAAGTATAATGCTACTAAGGTTAAAAAGTTAGTACTGTTTGGTGTTAGTAACTTACTATATGTAATGTATTTAAGTATAATTTAATTGTTTATAGAAAAGATTATGTATACCTTATGAAAAGTAGATAAAGCCGACTATGGCTCTTTGGTGTATAAAGTGTCCCTATGGCATAAGAGTATTTGGATATAGTTTTTTCAACACGATATAGTTTTTCAAAATCTGTTTTTATATTTCATACATCAAAGTCTTGTGTAACCTTTAATACCTTAAAGTACACTAAGAACTGCTTTTGGCCTAGCAGTATTAACCCTTATTCCCTTAATAGTATTAACCTTTTTAGTGAAATTACTGTTATTAGCTGTTGTTATCTTATTCAAAGGCCTTCTAGTAGTTGAATATGCATTATTAATAACATTTTTCATAGGTCCTGCATTATTCACAATTGTTCTTGGTTGAACAGTATTAACTGATCTAGCAGTATTAAGTGAAATTGGGCCAGACTTAGTTAAGACTGTTCTTGGAACCATATTTCTTTTTGGACTGGGGTGAGTTAATTTAGAGAAATTCTGTTTGTTTACCCTTTGAACATTGGTCCAAACTAGTTTTGCAAATCTTCTATTATTATACCAGTTATTGCAATCATTCTTCAAATGATTAAAACTACCACACACATGACAAGCTTTGTTAAACATCTCAAAATCATTCCCTAATTTTTTAGACATCTGTTAGTTTTAGTTTCTCTTGTTTCCCCTAGGGCTTCTAGACGTGTCTTACCTAATTTGCTCAACAGGTTTCCTATTAGTTTTAGGTTTAACAAACTCAATTTTAGTAAAATTAGGCTTAAATGTTTGAAACTTAGTCTCATTTTCTTCCTCACTTTCAGACACCCAATCCTCAATAATTAGGGCTCCATTTTCTTTCCTAGTAGTCTTAGGTTCATTAGACTCAACAGTAGGCTTTTCAATTACAGACTCACTAACAGACTCATTCATATCAACAAAATCATCTAGACCAGGATAAACTAAATCAGGTTTTAGTGGCATAAAATTCCCAGTATAGGGAGGTGGGACAACATTATACCCTAATCCTGTTTTACACTTATCTTATATATTTATTCTGATATGTCTAGAAGTTTCTTAGGCTTTTTTGATGAATTTTTCAAATTTTTTGTAATCTACTTTGTCGAACCTCATCTATTTGATCTTTTTTAGCTCAACTGCTAACTTGCTTTTAAGCTCTGTAATATCTAAATGACTCTTAAAATAGCATTTTACTTTTTAGTGTTTTTATGTTAAGTAAAAAAATTTGTTGGTTAGAAAAAACTTATATAAATAAAACATATTCACGGTCATACACAGACTCATTTTTTTAAAGCTAACGTTAGCTTCTACAGATTCTAACTAGTTTTATAAGAACCAACATCACTAATCCTAGTTGTTCTTAAGTCCAGTTTTAACTAATTGTTCTTTTTTGTCTTATAGATCTTTTACACATTCTAAATCTAGTCTGAAACAACTCATATATTTTGATGTCAATTAGAGATACCTTCAGAGTTTGTTGAAGAAATTGAAAAGCTTGTTGAAGAATCTGATAGCACATGAGTAGTGATCACAAATTGGTTGGACATTCTTTTGTCACTCCAACCGTTAGCTAAATGCCATCACGTTGAGACACTACGGCATTTAAGAATTGCTGCTGATCACTGGCATATCCTTCTAGTAGGGCCCCGTATCTGATGTCTTGATTTATTAGGTGACCCTGCCACTCCCTTGCAAAGTGTACTCTCTTATGGCAGTTGAAACACTCCACCTATTGGATTTTATGTCAAACCAAAATTCTTTCGTTTTGATAGCCTGTCTAGTCTTCCCTTCAGTATTCTTCAGGAAACTTCTTTGCCCTCCCAATATTTTTTAGTCAGCTTGCATTGTTCACCTCAAGTCCATCTCTTTAGATCATTTAAGATGGATTTGCTTGTAGATTTCATTGTCAAGCTTTGGAGATCACTTGTTGGCTAGCACATGAAGGAATAAGAATCACAGCATCATCAGAATTTTTAACACAGTGTTGAACTATTAGCAGCTCTGACGTGCTTGCAGTATTTAACCCCCTGAAGCACTATTAACTGCGCTCTAGTTCGCCTACTATTAGTTTTTATGTCCTAAAGGGACAGAAAGGTATATTGTGTAGTTTGTCGTTTGGTTAGATGGTGCACCCTTGACCCTTTGTTCATAAGCCTTTAAGGTTGTTGAAGAGGTCATCCAAAACACAATTGTCTCAATCTTCTGGTTAGTTCCTCACGCGCGCAAATTAGGATTGCATAGTCATTCTTGTGACAAAACTTCTCAAGAACTTGTGATTGATTGTCTTCTTGAGGGATAACTTCATCCATTATCTCCATTGACTAAATTAGCTTTTGAATCTTTTCATAGGTTTGATCAATAAACTTATGTACTGATGCAAACAAAGGTTTTCATATTGCTGACTCAGATGATTTTTTTCTGAGTTTTTTTGTAGCAGTATTACCTCAAATTTGTTCTCATAGCTGCATCAGTGTCTTAGCATCCTTAGTATGAGTTGAACTTTAGAATGATGCTATTAGTACAGCCTATCAACAAAGTCCTTATTGCCTTCAACTTTGCCCTTCTTTGTGCCTTCTCTTCAACACTTGTAGGAGAGATAACAGTCTCCTTACCGTCAATAGTTTTTGTTACTATAGGTGCATTACCATTTTCTATGATCTCCTATAGAGTTTAATCAATGCATTGTAGGTACTGCTCTATCCTCATCTTCTAGAGATCATACTCATCAGGTTAGAATATGGGTAGCTTGATGATTTGAGTAGATTGAGAATCCATTGCTTCTTGAAAAAGTAGATCTTGTGTGTAGTAAAGTTTCTTCTTATTCAAATCTTCTCACAAGCTCTGATACCACTTGTTGATCCCAAGAGAATAGATCTTGCTTAGCTTGTATAAAGCTAAGTTGTATTGAATAAATCCAAAACAATTATGATAGAAACTTTGATTGTGAATATCAAAGACTATGCGGAATCTAGTCAATGATACTAAGAAGAATTGCAATGAAACAGTAATGAACAAGATCAATAACAAACAGTTTACCAAACTTTCAGCCTCAATATAATACGAACACTCTTAATAGTGTTAGGATTTACAAAACCTTGAAGCTAATCGACTTAGGTTAAACTATGATGAGAGATGTATATTTTTTTAACCTAATGCCCTAGGACCTCCTTTTATACACCAAGGAGTCCTACACAGCTTACAATATTTTCTTATGTTATCATAATCTTCTAAACAAATAACTTATACATATCTTTTACCAAAGTAACTCATACTTATCCCTTAAGTAATCTTGATAAACAATCTTCATCTTTATCATTTCTCTTGTCTTTATCCTTTTGATAGTAGAAACTATTTTAGCAGTTGTAATCTTTCAGCAGTTGTAACTTTTATACCAGCAGCATTAACTTTTGTACCAGCAGCACTAACTTAGCAGCAGTAACTCTAAGTTCATCATGAAGTATTTTAATCCCAACAAGTATTCAATAGTAGAACAATGATAATGGAAGAAAACTTGTATATTAGGTTTAGTGAGAGTACACCTAATGTTGTAGGTAGTGGACCAGATTGGCTATTTGATATTGATGCACTAAAGGGTAGTGGACGCTCCAGATTGGTATTTGACTATGGATTGCACTAACAAAAAACAATGATATATGTGCTCGCCGCGAAGATCTGTTCGTATGCAGGTACACGCAGTTGTGAATGGTTTTGCAGTATCAAGAGATACACGTCGAGTGGTGTGATAATGACGAGGACAAACGTAGGAAAGGAGAATACAAACAATGGTCTCAAGAGATTGCACTTTTGCTACCAATTATTAGACTGCTGATTACCATTTTCCTAGAGATCTAATAAGAGTTTCATGACGAGGATCGCAAAGACCTTTAGTGACTGTTAAGTGATGATGGAAAGAAGGTTGATGAAGATCCAAGAAAAGATAGTGAATGTAAAGATCAAGAGAAGGAAGATAATGTTAACAATACTAACAATGTTAATACTATTAGTTCAACTGTTAATGCTGCTAGCACAAATAAGTTTAATGTTGTTGGTGGAAAAACAAGCATTGGACTTCCTTTTGATCCAAATATGCCTGCTTTGAAAGATTATAGCATATTTGACTTCTAAAGAGATGATGAAGATGATGGTGCAGAGGCTGACATGAATAATTTAGATACAACAATCCAAGTCATTCCTAATCCAACTATAAGAATTCATAAAGATCACCCTCTTGATCAAGTGATTGGAGATTTGCATTCAGCTACACAAACAAGAAAGATTGTTAGGATTATGAAAAAGACTCGGTCACCCCGTGTATAAGCTAGAATAGCATAGCTCGTTGTCTAATTGTAAGCGTATGACTAATAGTATTGGGCCAGGCCTTTAGCCCACTTGTAAGCCCATACTCAAGCCCATTGGGGCATAAACACTCATGTATATAAACCCCTTTCCAGCCATGGGAAGGGGTTGGTTGTTCATTTTATCACAAAGCTTCCATTTGCATTTTCTCTCACTAGAAATACTTTACTTTCTCTCTCTAGATAATTTGCCAACCCAATCATCCATGCTTGTGTTATGATATCATGTATACTACACTGTACCCAATAGATCTTTCAGAGTCACGTTTAAATCTCCAAGAGCATTCGGAGAACAAGACTTGACGATTGCAATAACTTGTTCCAGTTTTCCCTTTTTAAGAAAGTTGTCAATGTCTCCCAAACATCCAGTTACAGTGCCACCAAATGCATTCACATAGTTAGTGGCGCTAACCCACGCCCCACTGTTAAAATCAGCATCCTCACCCACATCCTCAACAACTTTCTGCATATATTCTTGTGTCGACATTAAAATAATTGATATATTGATTTCAACAATATGATGGGTACAACTTTACCATTCGCAATTATTATATATATACCAGTATACAACTCCATATTTTCAACAAATTCATTTCAATTAACATTTCTTACATTCCAAAGATGTCGACTTTATCAAATACTACTTTCG
>BQNB010066036.1:0-34716 GCA_026074375.1 Tanacetum coccineum | reverse complement strand
TTGATCCCTTCTTAGAGATTCCTTCTGATGAAAGTAAGGTACACATCGAGGTTTTGTCAGTGTTGTGGGGAAATTGGCTACTGATTCCTGACGGCTCGCTTCCGTTGTCTAGGTAGTTAAAAGACCACAGGACATGAAATTTGGCTATAATAATAATAATGTAATAAACTGAAGCCGAAATAAGACCATTGTTTCCTGTCGGTTCGCTCTTGATGTTGCAGTCATTTAAAGGGTGGAGTTAATAATATTAATAATAATCCGAGACTGATATAAGTTTGATGTTTCTTGTAGGTTCGCTCTTGATGTCTCAGCCTTCAAAAAGGTCGAGGAAATTACCGAGGTTGAAATAAGACTACTGTTTTTGGTCAGTTCGCTCCCGATGTTGCAGTTGTTTAAAGGACTGAGGGGTAATATTGTTGAATTAATAATAATAATAAAGCCAAATTTTGACTCCGAGGTTATCTAAATAAAGCCTCCGTTACTGGACTCGTAGTTAAGTTGTTTCGGATGAAATAAAAAGGATAACCCCTAAATCATGTGAAATTAGAACCTTAATGTGGACCTTATTCTCAGCATATCGTCTCTTTAGGAAAGGATTTCAAACTAATTATGGTTTAAACCGGTCTCCTTTATAATAATAAGACTATAAAATAAGTGATCTCATTTCACTTAATTTTTAAAATAAAATTCTTAGAGGAATTAGGAATAAGGGAGCAAAAAGTAGCTGCGTGTACACAATTAGCATTTATGAGTAGTGTTAGCATCTAATCTTATATTTAACTGTGATTTCGTTTTAAGCTTAGTTTGGGGATTGTGAAAATCAAGGATGACGAACTCCCGTTATTAAAGTATTTTTAAATAAATTTTATAAAAATTTTATCTTAGTTTTTTATCTATTATTAAATAAGTGGTTAAAACGGGGGCGTTTTTGAGATAAATGATTTTTGAACCCTTTAATGGACCGTTTCTGTTCTTGTTTGATGTGAGAGGTCATAAGTTAGGTGGAATTAAATTATTTATTTCTGGGCGTGTTTTACAAACATTGCGTGTGAGACCAGCAATGGCTAAGTGTGGGGGAATTTGATGTGTGCTAAAACACACATCATTTATACCCCGAAAAACACTATTAATTGGACTAAAAACATGAAATATGCTTAATATTATTGCAAATATGTTTGGTTTGTGTTTTTATGTCTTGCATGTACTAAGGATTGAAAACAAAGCAAAAACGGGAATTATCGGGCTCGATTTGATCAAGTTTAATTATTATTCAAGATCAAGATGAAGTCGTGAAAATTTTCTGAGCATGCCATTGGAAAGAGCGCGAGATTTCGTGTCCGACGGTGCCTTCATCTTTTATTGGGCCGGCCCGACACCATTTATATGGGCCGAACCGACCCATACTTATTAAAGCCCAAAGATTTAACAAACTACTTAACAATTCCATTTGTTGCTCCATACCAGCCCAACACTTAATTCGGTCCAGCTGATTAAAAGTGTTTAGCTACTCGGCCCAATGATTGAAATAAAAGCCCAACAATGAAGGATGCCCGGCCCATGAAGTGATATATCAAAATTATATTGTGCTTGCAATTGTAGCAGATTGACCTCACGTGCAAGTTAAATAAATCAAACACCATCACGTGCTCTCCCACTATCTTAGTTTCAACCATTCTTAATCCAACACGTGGCTTGATCAATTGGTATCAATTGGATTATTTTCGAGGAAAGGGTAATAAAGACGCGTTTTATTAACAGATAAGATGGACACGTGTCATCACGTAATTGGTGGATCCGGCTGCTCTGACGCATTTCAGTCCGATGAAGGAAAATCAA
The DNA here is from genome assembly GCA_026074375.1 of Tanacetum coccineum. NCBI lineage: Eukaryota > Viridiplantae > Streptophyta > Magnoliopsida > Asterales > Asteraceae > Tanacetum > Tanacetum coccineum. The sequence goes on along the minus strand of BQNB010066036.1, from coordinate 32,880 downwards.
GGCCAATGATTGGCTGCATCAAATAACGCGTTTTCTAGGCTATGACACTTTTACCCCTGGACTTTGGATATAAAATCAAACGCTCAGCTCATTTTTTGGAGTATTTGATTTAGGATTTAATTTTCACTTTCAAGCTAATTAGTTAAGGAGTAGGAGTAGATTTAGTATAGTGTAGCTTATTTTTGGGATTAATGTAAAAGCTTTTATAGCTTATCTAGCTTATTGTAATCTACTCTTTTTAGCTTATTAATGAAGATGTTTGTGTTGGAAGTGATTTGAACTTATTCTTTTTCTAATCCTCTATTTTCTTTTCTTTTCTTTTTAAGCTTCTATAGCTTATTTGAATTGATTTTAAGCTTATATATATTTGAAATAAGCACTTGGCTTATTTTCAATCTACTTTTCATTAGTTTTTCAGATAGCTTATAAGTTTGCTTATTCGATAGATTATTGCTTATTTCTTTTTTCAATGTTTTCTTTTATTTAGATCTAGCTTATTCATTTTAGTTTTTCAAAATGATCTAGTTTTTAAAAAGTTTTTTTTTAAATAGCTATTATTCTAGATCTACTAGCTTTAGCTTTTCTATTCTAAAATACTTAATATTTTGAAGTTAAAGTCTTTAGCTTATAGCTTATTCATATTGCTTATCCATTGTTTGAATTGTGATTTGGTGTATTCGATTCTACTCATGAGGCGAGGAGCTTATGGTTCTTATAAACTAGTTTCACTATTAAAGTTCCAAGCTTTTTAAGTTTTTATCTAGCTTATTAGTTAATAAAGCTCAAAACTTTATTAATTAATTAGTGAAATAAAAACTAATAAAGTCTTAAACTTTAAAAGTTTAATTAAGTTTATAAGAGCGGGAGGTTTAATTCGCTTTGTTCTCATCAATCGGGTTCTACTTTCTCATCTTTTCACACTTTATTAGTAGTAACTTATTTAGTGATTTGATAAAAAAAATGTTTATGTTTGCTTTGTTGATTAGTATTAGCTTAATTGTTATGATTAGTGAGTTGTTTATTAGTGCTTGCTAAGTGATTAGTGGATTGGAAATTAAGTGTGGATTGTAAAAAGGTTTGTTAATTAATAATCTTTGATTATTTAGATTTGTAGTTTGAATGTTTTAAAGGGCAAAATCCAGAAAAATAGTCAAACGACACATCTAGTAATTAATATCTTTTTAAGAGATTTTTGTCAAAATAAACCAACGTTGAGTTTGTGTGATATTATTCTTTTACTAAGGAAGTTAGTTAATTCGTTAAGTAAAACCTTAATTCACACTTGAGGAACTCTTCACGTCACTTAGCAAGCACTAATAAACAACCTCACTACTCATAAAATTAAAGCTAATACTAATAAACAAAGCAAACATTAACATTCTTTTTATCAAATCACTAATAAGTTACTACTAGTTAAAGTGTGAAAAGATGAGGAAAGTTGAACCCGATGATGAGAGCAAAGCGAATTAAACCTCCGTCTTATAAACTTAATTAAACTTTTAAAGTTTAAAGAACTTTATTAAGTTTTTATTTCACTTAATTATTTATAAAGTTGTGAGCTTTATTAATAATAAGGCTAGATAAATAAACTTAAAAAGCTTAGAACTTAATAGTGAAAACTAGTTTATAGAACATAGCTCCTCCGCCTCATGAGTAGAATCGATAATACAATTCACGAATTCAAACAATGGATAAGCAATATGAATAAGCTATAAGCTAAAGACTTTAACTTCAAAATATTAAGTATTTTAGAATAGAAAAGCTAAAGCTAGTAGATCTAGAATAATAGCTATTTAAAAAAAAACTTTTATAAAAACTAGATCTATTTGAAAACTAAATTGAATAAGCTAGATCTAAAAAAAATAAAACATGAAATAAGCAAATAAGCTAATCGAATAAGCTCTTAATAAGCTTATCTGAAAACTATATGAAAAGTAGATTAAAAATAAGCCAAGTGCTTATTTCAAAAATATATAAGCTTAAAATTAATTCAAATAAGCTATAGAAGCTTAGTTGATTAAGAGATAATAAGCTATTAAGCAATAACCTCAAAGTAAGCTTAAAAAAAAGAAAAGAAAATAGAGGATTAGAAAAAGAATAAGCTCAAATCACTTCCAACACAAACATCTTCATTAATAAGCTAAAAAGAGTAGATTACAATAAGTTAGATAAGCTATAAAAGCTTTTACAATAATCCCAAAAATAAGCTACACTATACTAAATCTACTCCTACTCCTTAACTAATAAGCTTGAAAGTGAAAAATAAATCCTAAATCTAATACTCTAAAAAATGAGCTGAGCGTTTGATTTTATATCCAAAGTCCAGGGGTAAAAGTGCCATAGCCTAGAAAACGCGTTATTTGATGCAGCCAATCATTGGCCTTGATTTTCCTTCATCAGACTGAAATGCGTCAGAGCAGCCGGATCCACCAATTACGTGATGACACGTGTCCATCTTATCTGTTAATAAAACGCGTCTTTATTACCCTTTCCTCGAAAATAATCCAATTGATACCAATTGATCAAGCCACGTGTTGGATTAAGAATGGTGAAATAAGATGATGGGTGAGCACGTGATGTGTTTGATTTTTTTTAACTTGCACGTGAGGTCAATTTGCTACAATTTCAAGCACAATATAATTTTGATATATCAATTCATGTGTTGGGCATCCTTTATTGTTGGGCTTTTATTTCAATCATTGGGCTGAGTAGCTAAACACTTTTAATCAGCTGGACCGAATTAAGTGTTGGGCTGGTATGGAGCAACAAATGGAATTGTTAAGTAGTTTGTTAAATCTTTGGGCTTTAATAAGTATGGGTCGGTCCGGCCCATATAAATGGTGTCGGGCCGGCCCAATAAAAGATGAAGGCACTGTCAGACACGAAATCTCGCGCTCTTTCCAATGGCATGCTCAGAAAATTTTTACGACTTCATTTTGATCTTGAATAATAATTAAACTTGATCAAATCGAGCCCGATAATTCCCATTTTTGCTTTGTTTTCAATCCTTAGTTTTTTTTTTTTTTTTTTTTTTTTTTTTTTTTTTTTTTTTTTTTTTTTTTTTTTTTTACATGCATAGACATAAAAAACAACCAAACATATTTGCAATAATATTAAGTATTTTTCATATTTTTAGTCCGTTTTAATGTGATTTCCGGGGTACAAATGATGTATGTTTAAGCACACATCAAATTCCCTCACACTTAGCCATTGCTGGTCCCACACGCAATGTTTATAAAACACGCCCGGAAATAAATAATTTAACCCCTCTTAACTTAATAACCCCTCACATTAAACAAGAACAAAAAAGGTCCATTAAAAAGGTTCAAAAATTATTTATTTCAAAAGCGCCCTCGATTTAACCACTTTATTCAATAATAGATACAAATTTAAGATAAAAATTAAATAAAATTATTTAAAAGGCTTTTAAGAACGGGAGTTCGTCATCCTTGATTTTCACAATCCCCAATAAAGCTTAAATGAAATCCAGTTAAATTATGATTAGAGTAACACTATTTATAAATGCTATGTTACGCATTAGCTTATATTTTTTTTAATAAGCTTAAAAAAAATCACAGTCAAATATAAGATTAGATGCTAACACTACTCATAAATGCTAATTGTGTACGCATAGCTACTTTTCGCTCCCTTATTCCTAAATCCTCTAAGGATTTTATTATTATTATTGGTGACAAATAAATTATGTCCTTATTATCATAAAGGTGCCCGGTTTAGACCATAATTAGTTTGAAATCCTTTCCTAAAGAGACGATATGGTGAGAATAAGGTCCACATTAAGGTTCTAATTTCACATGATTTAGGGGTTATCCTTTTTATTTCATCCAAACAACTCAACTACGAGTCCAGAGACGGAGGCTTTATTTAGGTAACCCTGGAGTCAAAATTTGGCTTTATTATTATTATTATAATGCAACAATATTAGCCATCGGTCCTTTAAACAACTGACACATCGGGCGTCCTAACCGACAGAGCCCGTAGTCTTATTTCGACTTTAGAAATTTTCTCAACCTTTTTGAAGGCTGCAACATCAGGAGCGAAGCGACCAGATGCAACAAACTTTTATCAGTCTCAGATTATCATTATTATTGTTACCTCCATCCTTTAAACGACTGCAACATCAGGCGTCCTAACCGACAAGAAGCAGTGGTCTTATTTCGGTTTTGGTTTAGCACATTATTATTATTATTATAGCCAAATTTCAAGTCATGTGGTCTTTTAACTACCTAGACAACGGGCGCAAACCGTTCGAATCGGTAGCCTATTTCCCCACAACACTAACAAAACTTCGATGTATACCTTACTTTCACCAGAACGAATCTCTACGAAGGGATTTAAACTAAGAATCGCAAAAACTAAAGTAACTTTATTTATTTAACAATTTTATAATGTTTATTAAGCTGGTGGGAGCAAAAAGCCATAATTAACCTCTAAGACCTCTAAAGAGATCCATCTACTCCACGCTTAGCATTTAACTTATATTTAATTCTATCATTTTTTGTTCTTTGCAAAATTTTAAAGGTTAGCAAACGCTTAGTCTAAAATGCTAAGGGGGAAGCTAGAGTGCAAAACTTGGTCAAGTCAAAATATCCCTAGTTCTACAGGCCTACTTATTCACATATCTAACAATAACTAAGGGGGTCTTTTTGGTATAAAATAAAGCAATATTTTGGTTAAAACGGGGTTGCAAGGGACACAGCAAGGCACAAGTAAGATCATATTTTGGCAGAAATCCCCCCACACTTAGAATGGAACATTGGCCTTAATGTTCAAAAATATCAGGTTTTACCCCCACACTTAGGAACAAAAAAGCCAAATGCAAAAATTTCCAAGTGTGAAAGGGGAAATAAAATTAGATATATATATATATATGATCAGGATTAAGGATTCCCAGGATATAAACATGAAGATGAACGGAGACCGCGTGATTGGAGGATAAAAACAAGCCCGAAGGTCTTCAAGATCATAGGGAATCCTACAAGAAAATATAGATAACCACGAAACACAACATGGAGAGAAGCACTCCCCCACACTTATTATATTACTACTACTAAATTAATATAATATTATTACTATGAAAGATAGAAAGAGAAAGATAACACGAGTAGCCTCTCAAGAAGCGCTTGTTTTTGTGCGAGTCTCTAGCTTGACTCTCCCCGAATTTCTTTTTCCTTGGGGTGAAAACTGATCGAAAATTCGATCATCAATGAAATTTCACTTAAGATATGACACTTATCGATCAAGAAATTATCACTCAAAAGATGTGGAGTTGTTCTTGTAAAAGAGAAAACTCCATTGATAAAGAAGATCCTAGGATCGAAAACTTTGTCCTCATTTTCAACAGGAAATGATAGAAAAGTTTTGATCTCAGGAGGATCAGTAAGAAGAAGAGAATTACTGACGAATGCGATAATAGAACAATTGTCCAGAGGAAAAATATGAAATCTCTCAGATTGGACTCCTTTGATAATGAATATTCCGGGATCGAAAATTATGTCTTCATTTCCAGAGGGAAATGAGACTAGAAATTCAATCTTGGAAAATTCCTTATAAAGAGAGGAGTCACAATCGGATAATAGGAGATAAGAATCATTAAGCTCGTTAATTGTTAAATCGTTTGTCGATAAATCAAATATATTTTCCTTCAAAACTCTAGTAAAATCTCCTGGAATGATCTCAAGATCAAAGTAAAAACGGTCATACTTTGGTGGAGATATGATGTGAGCGAGTTCATCGGCGAACTCCTCATGATGAGAAACACTCCTATTGGTAGGAGGAAACGGATCAATCAAAAGATAAAAGATAAACGAATCATATTCAGGAAGAGAAAAATCAGAATGAGTAGTGGTACTGCCACTACTCTTCTATTCAATATGATCGTCATCAAAATAGAATGCATCATAATCCGGAAGAGAATAATCAGAATGGGTAGTGGTACTGCCACTACTCTTCTCTTCCATATCAAAGCAAAATGTTTCATATTCCGGAAAAGAATCATCAATATGAGAAATAAGGGTATCGGTCTCCTCCATGAGAGAGTCACTATCCCCATAGGGAATAGGAAGTGGGGAGAGAGACTCATCCACAAGAATCAAAGAGGGAGTGGATACGCCACTCCAAAGAATTGTTTTCAATAGAACAATTTTATTGCACAAAGAATCAACGAATACAAATTCTATATACGAAATGGTCGCACGTCCGGTATGATTTCCATAGCTTGAAAATTTTTCCGTCTGAAGCTGAGTTGGGATAAGGAATCGATGGCATGATGAGGATTAGGCTCAAGCGGTTTTCCCTTCGGTTTTGTGTGGATAATGGTGGAGTTTTTGGAGATAGGACATAAGTGGCCGTGCTCGAGAGGCTACAAAATTCCCACCACTTCTTTATGACTCCGGTTCTTGTTCCATTTCTTGGATAAAACGAGAGAATTAGAATAGGAATAAAAGATCCATACCAATGTCAAGCCATCCATACTAGTAATCACATTAAGCCTCAACAAAAGGTTTTTTTTTTCTGTTGCTCGGAAGCAAACTAATGGTCTTTCTTAAAAGCTTCTGCCATTTGACCCAGTTGATTTGCATTAATTGAATTGCGGCTTCTTGATTATGGTCTAAGTTATTCGCAATGCTAAAATATGATAACTCAAAACAAACACTTCGACTTGTTAGTAAGAGCGTAATGAGAATCAATTTGAGTTTGAGTACCACACTACTCGAGAACTTGAAGGTTATTTCTACAAGTTCGAACCTTTGGCTTTTATTCTCAATAATGTTATAGGCTTTCTAGAGTAATTTTTTTGACATCAGATTTCCACCTCGCTAAGGTATTTAAGAAATCTTAATCAGATTGACTCAACCCCGTTATAGAAAAAATCTATTTGATGAAGAGGGTGAACAATCTGATAGGACATTTCCTTAATAAATCTTTGAATCTTTCCCAAGCTACATTAAAAATCTCAACCCGCAAACTTGTGAAATTCATAATTTCTTTTAAACTCTCCTGTTTTAAAATGAGATAAAATCAATTCCAAGAACTTTGATACTAAATCATCCCAGTTGAAATGGAATAAAAAAGATTGGTGTTTCAGGAGGTTCATACCCAAGCGATGTCTCGCTGCTCCTTTAATGAAAAGGGAATAAGATCTACTTCACCACAGACCGTCATGAGGCACGTGGTTTATTTTGAAAAGTTCGGGTTAATTTGGGTAAAATCTTTTAATGTGTAAATGATGAATCATCAATTTCGAAGACCAAAGAAAGGATTGTTACTTACGAAATCAAGTAACTCGGGTTTCAATTCAAATTGATCTGCTATAACGGCTGGAACAATGCTAGCATCTTCAATACCTAAGATAGATATTTGGAGTAGCTTTTCCATCGGTCTTAAATGATCAGCCATTTGGACATCTTCAGCATTCTCGTCCTCTCCTTGTATATGATCATGAAAAATATCATTAACTAGACTAATACATGGTTTGGGAATATTAATGACCATCACTTTATATAAAACTAGGTCTAATAATCTCCCCCTAAGGGGTGGTCATTGCACGTAGGCTTTACTTCTTTTGACGTCTTGAGTCTTGGAACCTTGTAGACTTGAGAATTCTTTTGAAGTTCCTTTTGCATGCTTGTGATCATGGATCTTGATCTTTAACTTGATATACTTTGACAAAATACTGATATCGTGGTCTTTGGCCTTGATTTTTCTTGACTGTTAAGATCTCTAAATCTTTATCCTTGAATCTTTATGCCGCCTTGCAATCTTGTGTCGTTACCCTCATGCTCATTGTCTTGAAAACTTTCTAACAATCTCCCTCAACATGTTCTTTGACATGATTATTAGAACTACATGAGTAATCTTGACGATGATGTTCTTTAGAGGAAGTGCTTGTACATCAGAGATTGCGGAAGACTTGGAAACATGTACTTGAGCTTTCATCATGAATTTATCTCAGACGATGGATCATGAGCATGAGGTCTTGAATCTTGACTTAGCTGGAATGAGGTTGTAATGCCATCACTTATACCTGAAAATTGATGTTAGTGATAAACAACAGATATAGACTAATATGGCTTTGTCATTCGTCTTTAGTTCGGTTACATTAACCTCTGATTCCGTGAGGACCGTTTTACTGTATGACTACTGTACCTGTGATCAGGTAGATTCAATTTAGAAGAATCTCCTTGACATGGTTTCCAGCTCAAAGTGTTAGATCCTCTAACGTGATTGCATTAGATTCACCGTACTTGCTTGTTCTCATTACCAGAAAGTCTCAAAGCAGACAACACGGTAAGAGTAAATCAGTTAGTTACTTTTTGACTGATTGAGTTGTCAATTCATATACTGGACCATTACCAATATCCAGTTGACACAAGCTTGATTCATATAGAATCTTGCAAGCCACCTACCGCAAAGCTGTTTGATGTTGACTCTGGAAGGATTTCTGATTCGTAAAAAATGACTAGTCGAGTTATAGTATATAAGTAATCACGCCGGATAAAAATTACTTTAGGAAAAGTAATATTCTATCCTCTGGATGTCGTGTCCCAACGAGAGATGAATTTGAAAATCACAAAAATGTTACCAATTTAATGCTTGCATATCTTTTAATTTTTTTTGATTTTAATTAAAACTAAAGATAGCTATAAACTAGATTATACTAATTAACAAGCAAGCTAATAAGATGAAAAATATATGAAGAAAAATATGCTTGTCAAGTAAAAGCGAATAGATTCTTAAGTGTGAAGTTTTAGATCTTATTGACGAATTAATATCCGTCTAAATAATCGTTTCCTCAAAACGTTGGCTTAATATTGAAAACAACTTTTTATCGAGATATTAATTACTAGTTTAATGCCTACTTAATCTTATGACTTTTGCCCGTTCGGCTAAATAAAACACTAAACTAAATAACTTTTGCAAATTATTAATCAATAATCACTTATTAAATTTCACACTTAATTCACTATCCACCAACTTACTTAACAAGCATATGATTTAACTAATAACTAAGCATAATAATCAAATAAGCTAAACTAAACATAATAAGCTAATTATTTTAAACTAAGAAATTTGAAATAGGAAAGAAGGAAGAACCGAATGTCGAGCCGATAATGAAAAGTAAACACACGATCTTAAAAACTTAATAAACAAATAAGCTTATCACTTTTTAAGCTTCTATTTCACTAATTAGCAAGTAAATGTGTCAACTTTATTTACTAATTACTTCCGTAAAACCCAAAAAGATCAAAACTTTATCTATCTATCAATCTTATAAGACCCTTAAGCTCCGGCCTTAGATGATGAAAGGATAAAATTAGAGATAAGACAAGAAAACAAAAGATTAGGACAAATAAGCTATAAGCTAAGAGCTTTAATTCCAAAATATAAAGTATTTTGAAATAGAAAAGCTAAAAGCTAGTAGATCTAGACTAATAAGCTATTTTAAAACTTTTATGAAAACTAGATCTAATTGAAAACTAATTAGAATAAGATAGATCTAAAAATAAAACATGAAATAAGCTAACAAACTAAAAGCTCATGGAGATTTAAGCTAAATCTAGATCGAATAAGCCATGAGAAAGCTTATTCGATATGAAGAAATAAGCTACATGAAAGAGAGTTAAATCCAACAACACCTTAAACGAAAATAAGCTCAAACTAAAAGCTTATTTAAAAACTTATTTGAATCAAAACTCATAAAACAAAATAAGCAAATGAATCTAATAAGCTAACTATAGCTTATCCTATTTATAGCTTATTAATGAATAAGCTCAGAAAATAAACTCTTAAAAATTAGCTACTTGGAGAGCTTATGTCGAAAAGCCACAAAGAAAAGAAAGAGAAAAGAGATAGAATAAGCAATGAGAATAACCTACAAATCTTTAAAACATCTTCAATTAATAAGCTACTAGATCCGATTACAATAAGCTAAATAAGCTACAATAAGCTAAATTGAAATTACAATAAGCTAAATTAACTACACTAATCCTAAAACTAATTCTACTCCTACACTATTTTTTCTATCCTAAAACTAATGAATCCACACGTCTGATGCGTGTCTTTTTATAACTAAAAAGAGGTGAGGGGTATAATCTTCCATTCCAGATGCCAGCCAATCATAATCCAACAAACGGGGGCAAAAAAGACTTTTTGCTGAAGGAGATATTTGTTATCCAATCATTGGCTTGTAACCTTGGATGCCAGCGCTGATCCACCAGTAACAAAATGGCACGTGGCCTCTAACATTTGCGTTTAATATACGCTTACCTTTTACTCGCACTTTCCTCAAATATTCTCCAAATTCAGATATTGAAAGATGTATGGATGTGCCACGCGTCTCGATTTGGTTGGACAATGGAAAGGTAGTGGATGGTCATGTGATCCAACTTGAATTATTTAAATTGCATGTGACTTTCATTCTCAATTAATCAATTTCGTCATATCAAAGCAGAGAAATGAATCTGGGCTTGTATTTGTTTCAAAATTAGGCCGAGCCTTCTTTTCTTTCTTGGACTTGAGAGTCTTGGGCCTAGTATGATATAATCTTGGGCTGAGTGGATATGGGCTTTGGCAGCAGCAACCATTTAAGTATTTTGGATCATGATCTTTTAATAAATATGGGTCGGTCTGACCCATATAAATGGTGTCGGGCCGACCCAATAAGAGATGTAGGCACCGTCGAACTCAAATTTCCGTGCTCTTTCCAATGGCATGCTCGAGGAATTTTTTCGACTTTGTCTTGACTTTGAATAATAAGTAAACTTGATCAAGTCGAGCCCAAAAATCACCGTTTTTGCTCCGTTTTCTATCTTTTACTCCTGCACGACATAATAACACAAAACAAACTTATTTGCATTATAATTAAGCATATTTCATGTTTTTAGTCTAATTAATAGTGTATTCCTGGATATAAATGATGTGTGTTTAAGCACACATCAACGGCGCCAAAAACTGATTCGTCCGGAAAGACTAGTCGAGTAATATAATATAAGTAATAACGTTGGATAAAAATTACTTTAGGAAAAGTAATTATCTATCCTCCGGATGTCGTGTTCCAACGAGAATTAAATTTGAAATCCACGAAAGTGTTCTCAATTTAATGCATGAATATCTTTTAATTTTGGTTTTTAATTATACTAATAATATAAAATAAGCTAATATAATGCTAAGATATAACTAAAAAACATATGCTTGTCAAGTGAGGCGAAAAGATCATTAAATGTGAAAGAAAGAGACAATAAAGAATTGATACCCGTTTAAAAACTGTTTTCTCACAACGTTGGTTCATATTGAAAACAAGCCTTTATTTTGGTACGAATTTCTTTAAATGATGACGAATTAACATTATTATTATTATTGGTGAGAAATAAATTATGTCCCTTTATATCATAAAGGTTCCCGGTTTAAACTACAATTAGTTTGAAATCCTTTCTAAAGAGACCGATATGGTGATAAAAATGGACCACATTAAGGTTTCTAAATTCAACATGATTTAGGGGTTACCTTTTTATTCATCCGAAACAACTCAACTACAGTCCAAAACGGAGGCTTTATTTAAATAACCCCGGAGTCAAACTTTGCTTATTAATACACACACACACATATTATTATTAAAATTATTATTATATTATTATTATATATATAATTAGTATAATGCACAATACAAGCCTACGTCCTTTAAACAACTGACACATCGGGCGTCCTAACCGACAGAGCCAGTAGTCTTATTTCGACCTCAGAAATTTCCTCGACCTTTTTGAAGGCTGCAACATTGGGCGTCCTAACCGACAAGATGCAGCAAACTTTTATCAGTCTCGGATTAACATTATTATTATTGTAACAACCACCCTTTAAACGACTTCAACATTGGGCGTCCTAACCGACAAGAAACAGTGGTCTTATTTCGGCTTCGGTTCTAGTCAACATTATTATTATTATTATTATAGTCAAATTTCAAGTCCTGTGGTCTTTTAACTACCGATACAACAGGCGTCCTAACCGGCAAGACCCGGTAGCCTATTTCCCCACAACACTGACAAAACATCGATGTGTACCTTACTTTTACCAGAAGGAATCTCTACAAAGGGGATCTAAACCAAGAATCAGCAAAAACCAAAGTAACTATATTTAATAACAATTAAATAACGTATAATTAAGGCTGGTGTGGAGCAAAAAGCCACAATTAACCTCTATGAGCTCTAAAGAGATCCAACTACTCCACGCTTAGCATCTAACTTATATTCAACTCTATCATTTTTCGTTCTTTGTAAAATTTTAAAGTTAAGCAAATGCTTAGTCTCGAAAGCTAAGGGGAAAGCTAGAGTAAAATACTCGGTCAAGTCAAATTATCCTTAGTTCTACGGGCCTACTTATTCACATATCTAATTATAACTAAGACAGATTTTTATTATTATTATTATAACAACAATAAAATTTTAAAATTCTGGTCAAAACGGGTATGAGTGGGACACAGACAGGCAACAGGTATGATCAATTTCGATAGAAATTCCCCCACACTTAGAATAGAACATTTGCCTCAATGTTAAAAAATATCGGGTTTTACCCCCACACTTAGGAACGAAAAAAGTCAAAATGCAAAAAAATTTCCAAGTGTGAAAGGAAAAATTAAAAACGTAATAATATATAAATAAATATATATAAATAAATATATAATACATATATATATAAATATAAATATAAAATAATATATGTATATCAATATATATATATATATATAAAATAATATACAAATATGATCAGGAGTAAGGATTCCCAGGGATATAAACATAAAGAATGATCGGAGACCGCGTGATTGGAGGATTAAAAACAAGCACGAAGGTCTTCAAGATCAAAGGGGACCTGCAAGCAAAAATGGGCACCCAAAACACAACATGGAGAGAAGCACTCCCCCACACTTATTCATTACTAATACTACTACTAAACTAATATATTATTATTACTAAGAAAGATAGAAAGAAGAAGAGAACATGGGTTGCCTCCCGAGAAGCGTTTGTTTTTGTTCGAGTCTCTATCTTGACTCTAGGGTTATTTCAATTTAGGTCCATGGTCAAATCCATCACCCGATGTGAGGTGGGGATGGAAATAGCAATACATCACCTCTTTAGGTGAGTATGCAGCAGGACGGGGTGATGGCATATGATGAAAACCTAAAGAAGAGGTCTCCATCACCCTCGTTGTTCCCCTCAACTGTGTCAGGGAGAAGTAATGATCAAATCTTTCCACTTCCCTTAAGGAAAATTTCTTAGAATCAGAAAGTGGTGTGACTAGCAAAGTAGACTCATCAATAACTAGAGTCGACTCAGGGGGTCCAGGCTACTAATGTCCTCAAACTCCTTATCAAAGAGTGGATTATCATAACATAAGGTATAATCATCATTAAAATCAAAGAGAGGGTTTGAGAAAGTCACATTATAAGATCTAGATATCAAATCAGAATTACCTAAAGGTTCATCAAACACCCTTGGGACTGGGACAGGATCATCGGCTAGTAATTGTTCTAGTTTTTCTATGTCCCTAATAGGATTGAAGTCAAATTCCCTATCCCCCATTGAGAGGATGTCTAAATGCTCTCCAAAAGGTAAGTCAATATCTACTTTTTCTTCCCTAACATCAGTGGTGGGCAAAGGTGTAGTAGCAGGTATATCACACTCTAAATCACTATCAGATGTCACCTCAGATTCCCTTGGGATTGGGACAAGATCATCAACACTAGACTTTATGAATTCATCAGTTTCCATTGCGGGAATAATGCTAATAACCTCACCCCCATTAAGAGGGTGTCTAAAGGTTCCTTGGTGAGTGAATCGATCATATTATCTCCCTTGTCACTCCCCTCAAGATGATATAAGTCAACAGGAGGATCTTGATTAGAATTTATAAGGTTCATCATCTACTGAAGACGGTTTAATTCATTTTGAAAATCCATGTTTAAATTCTCTTGATTTATCATGATCTGTTCTTGAGTTTTGTCGAATCGTTCTTGAGATTCGACATGTATGTCATCAAATTGCTCGAGTTATCTTGCTTAGGGAGAGTGGCTGAAGGGGTGTGAACTGTGAACGTTGGTCAGAATAAGGAAAGACATAATTGTTACAAGGATTAAGCTTATAGACAAGCGGGTTCCTAGTCTGACAATTAGAACTATAATGCGGACCTCCATAAACCTCACAACAGTCGAACTGTTGTGGCTGACTCGGAGAATAATATGGAGATTGGTCATTACTAAAGATTTGATTGTTACACGGGTCCTGCTCATAGACAAGCGGGGGCCGTGTTTGACAATCAAATCCATAGTGAGGACTATCTCCACATAACTCACACGAGTATGTCTCGTATTGGTGCTGTGGAGGTTGGTTGAAGAAGTTAGGTGTTTCGTTATAAGAATAAGGATTTGGGTCATAGACAAACTCATCTCTGGATCCTACACTGCTACAGCCCGGGCAGTTTCCACCATTAAACGGACCTCCACACCACGAGCAACAAAAATGGTTATACGAAGACATGTCGAATAATTAAACGGATAAGAGGATAAAGAAGATAAGAATTAAATGAAATAAGAGGATAAAGGGGAATATTTTTTTATTTTTATAAAGATAAAAATAAAAAATAAATATAAAAATAGAATTTTTTAATATTTATAAAAGAAAAGGAAAAATAAAAATAAAATAAGAAGAAAAATATTTTTGGATTTTTTTATTTTTATAAGTACGAAATTAAACTTTCAAAAGAGAATGTATCTTCAAGGCACTAACTTCAAACACCACGTGAAAATCGTACAACTCTCCCCGGCAGCGGCGCCAAAAACTGATTCGTCCCGAAAGACTAGTCGAGTAATATAATATAATAATCACGTCGGATAAAAATTACTTTAGAAAAAGTAATAATAGATCATCCGGATGTCGTGTCCCAACGAGAGTTGAATTTGAAATTCATGAGAATGTTTCGTTTGATGCATGAATGATAAATATTTTGGTTTTGGTTTTGAACTAAATAAAAATAAACTAAAGAAAACTAGATAACAAATAGCGAGCAAATAAACTAAGAATGATATATAATAAAAGATATGCTTGCTAAGTGAATTAATTAGATCCTTAAGTGTCAATTAAATATACAATTAAGTTCTTATCGATGAATCAATATCTTTCTAATGTCACAACGTTGGCTTATATTGAAAACAACTTTTATTAAGATATCGATTACTAAATTAATGCCTAGTTATTCTTACGGTTTTGCCCGTTCGAATAACCAAAACAATAATCTAAGTAATATAAAAATCACTAATCAATATTTTCTCTTTTTTATTAATCACACTTAATTCACTAAACAATTTAACACTTAACAAGCATATATAAAAATCTACTTTCTAAGCATACTAATCAACAAATAAGTAAGCATGAACATTTTAAGCTAAATAAATCTAAACTACTAAAATTGAAAAGAGAAGGAGGAAAGAACAGAATGAAGAACCGCAATAAAAAGTAACCACCCGATTTAATAAGCTAAAGAAAATAGTCAAATTCTATCTAGCTTATTAAACCCTTAAGCTCCACGCCAAAGAGTTGAATTAGTTTCGCCAAAAATCAAAACACTTAATACTGTTACTATTAAACCTATTTTAGCTAGATAAAAACTTAAAAAGCTTGGAACTTTAATAGTGAAACTAGTTTATAAGAACCATAAGCTCCTCGCCTCATGAGTAGAATCGAATACACCAAATCACAATTCAAACAATGGTTAAGCAATATGAATAAGCTATAAGCTAAAGACTTTAACTTCAAAATATTAAGTATTTTGGAATAGAAAAGCTAAAGCTAGTAGATCTAGACTAATAAGCTATTTAAAAAAAACTTTTATAAAAACTAGATCTATTTGAAAACTAAATTGAATAAGCTAGATTTAAAAAAAAAAAATAAGCTAATAAGCTAACCGAATAAGCTCTTAATAAGCTTATCCGAAAACTATATGAAACGTAGATCAAAAATAAGCCAAGTGCTTATTTCAAATATATATAAGCTTAAAATTAATTCAAATAAGCTATAGAAGCTTAGTTGATTAAGAGATAATAAGCTATTAAGCAATAAGCTCAAAGTAAGCTTAAAAAGAAAAGAAAAGAAAAGAAAACAGAGGATTAAAAAAAGAATAAGCTCAAATCACTTCCAACACAAACATCTTCATTAATAAGCTAAAAAGAGTTGATTACAATAAGCTAGATAAGCTATAAAAGCTTTTACAATAATCCTAAAAATAAGCTACACTATACTAAATCTACTCCTACTCCTAAACTAATAAGCTTGAAAGTGAAAAATAAATCCTAAATCTAATACTCTAAAAAATGAGCTGAGCGTTTGATTTTATATCCAAAGTCCAAGGGTAAAAGTGTCATAGCCTAGAAAATGCATTATTTGATGGAGCCAATCATTGGCCTTGATTTTGCTTCATCGGACTGAAATGCGTCAGAGAAGTCGGATACACCAATTACGTGATGACACGTGTCCATCTTATCTGTTAATAAAACGCGTCTTTATTACCCTCTCCTTGAAAATAATCCAATTGATACCAATTGATCAAGCCACGTGTTGGATTAAGAATGCCTGAAACTAAGATAGTGGGAGAGCACGTGATGGTGTTTGATTTATTTAACTTACACGTGAGGTCAATCTGCTACAATTGCAAGCACAATATAATTTTGATATATCACTTCATGGGCCGAGCATCCTTCATTGTTGGGCTTTTATTTCAATCATTGGGACGAGTAGTGAAACACTTTTAATCAGCTTGACTGAATTAAGTGTTGCGCTGGTATGGAGCAACAAATGGAATTGTTAAGTAGTTTGTTAAATCTTTGGGCTTTAATAAGTATGGGTCGGTCCGGCCCATATAAATGGTGTCGGGCCGGCCCAATAAAAGATGAAGGCACCGTCAAACACGAAATCTCGCGCTCTTTCCAATGGCATGCTCAGGAAATTTTCACGACTTCATCTTGATCTTGAATAATAATTAAACTTGATCAAATCGAGCCCGATAATTCCCGTTTTTGCTTTGTTTTCAATCCTTAGTACCTGCAAGACATAAAAACACAAACCAAACATATTTGCAATAATATTAAGTATTTTTCATGTTTTTAGTCCGTTTTGATGTGATTTCCGGGGTACAAATGATGTGTGTTTAAGCACACATCAGGGAGATATACAAGGTTAGGATAGACATGGGATACACTTTTAATTGGTGTTAAGATAAAAACACAAAACAAATAGTCCTATATAATATAAGGTATCCATAACCAGCTACTGTCCATCCATAGTCCAAGTCTTCAAGTGCGAAAATCTGATCATATCATCATAATGGGTTAGCTAATAATGAGATCTTGCGGAGCATGCTAACCCATTCTTTACTAGGTGGCTTATAGTTGCACCACCTTTATACTTCGGATGGCTTATAGTTGCATCATCCCCAAAATCACTAGGTAGCTTATAGTTGCACCACCTTTTTACTTGGTTGGTTTTATAACACGTAACCAACATCAGGAGTTTATAACATATCCTCCCACTTGAGATAAACAGTATCGAAAGTGATAATACCGAGGGGTCTTCCATGATCAAAATGATATATCATCAAAGTAAGTGCCAATCTTCGAACCATTTTCCTGAACCATGGACTTAGGTAGCCAAAAATTTCAACACAAGGATAAATATAGACTACATGGTTGGCTAAGGCGAAATGGTGTAATGAATCATATAATAATGGGTGAAAACATAGATTGGCTTAACAAGGGTGATCTAGGGGTATCTTTCACTAATAATGAGTGCAACAAAAGGGTTTTAACATGGGAGGTCGACAGTGCAGTGTATACTCGCGCCCGATAAATATGATATCATAGGAGGTAGTAGAGTGATATGTAGATGTAGAATTTGGGCATGAATTCCTATAGATGTTTGCCTTCTCGAACCATCCTGCTAATCAATTAGGTCTCGAAATGATGTAGGCCAAGTTCTAAAGTCTACAATACTACCGACACACTCAATATTTTGGTGGATTTTTGTATAATGAGATGAAAACGAAACATCAGGCTTAAACCCCATTAAGTAATAATAAAGGGTAAATGTGCATTCGGCAAAGATTGATTCTAGTTTAGTTAAGAAAAACATGTCAAAAAATTTAAAATTGGCACCATTTTTCAAAGAAGACTAGAAAATCGAAGGCAAGAATAGGTCAAGCGATAATTCTACTCCCATCTCCTACTTGTTTTGTATAATGTCCCTATTGTACATTAAGAAAATAAAATAAACAGGAAAGAGTAGAATTATAACAAGAAACTCCCCTGGATTTGCTCGTTATGATGAAGAGACCGCATGCTTTAAGCCATGCTCCAAGTCTGCTTCCTTGAGCAACATCCAACTCTACAATAACTCGTCATCACAGCATAGCATCCAACTAGACCGGTTTAGGATGCTTCCTTGCATCTTGATTAGAATCTTAGCACCAACTCATGTGCATTACATGTATAGCTGTAAGAAAGACTTAATACATAAGCGTTAACCATAGATAAAAAGCACCATAGCAATAGATATACAAAAGAGTGCAAAAAACCTAACTCACTTTCGTAGGAATCACGGTTGCATTTAGCGTATGCAACAAGCCTTTTAAACCACTTAGTGGCCCAAATGTTACCGAGTGAAGACTCGGTGGTGGCGCTTTCCAGAGAACATAACCACAAAGTTCAATTACCAATATACATATTTTTGTAAAGTTTCAAACTAGTTTTAAGGTTTTTCAGGAAGGTTTTACAGCGTAACCATTATGGTTATGCCGTAATCATATGATACTTCATAAAATTTCATTAAGTTGTTATGGCGTAACCATGGAAGGGTTTACGTCGTAATGGTCTTGTTTACGGCGTAACTAAGTTGGTTACACCATAATTGCTGCATTACCAATAGTTTTACCATATGATTACAAGCCGAGATGACCTTGAATTTTGCTCTATTGTTGCTAACCCTGCACTAAACAAGTTTAGGAACATACAAACCACTCATATCCAAAAAGGAAATGAAACAAAACATAAATTTAAAGATAAACATGGAGTGCCTCCCATGATGCACTTGTTTTTGTTTGAGTCTCTAGCTTGACTCCACCCTTATTTACTAGGTAATCGGGTGTTCATTTGCTACTAGGTAGGGAAATGATGATTTGAGACCATACCTGGAAGGAGATTTCATTTCCCTATCTACCTTATACGGTTTAGTTAATGACTTATATGATTTAAATATTCCGTATAAGGGACTCATTGGTTGAGTATGAATGAAAGGCTCGGGTTTAGTGATCAACTGGAAGGCACCTGGTATTTCCATAATTAAAAAGGTGTCAGGAGGATCTTTGACACAAGAATCCCTTCAGCGTCTCAACCACCAGCCTCCTCGTCAATCATGGTAACATTCATGACCTCGTCTCAGAATTCTTCCAAAAGTTCATCCAAAATTGATTTAGTAGCCGGTGCTACATAGTCATCATTAGGTGGTCTGGTGTGGATGGGTTGTGGGATCAAAGGTTGTATTACATCGTCCATTTCATCAGGGACGCTAGGCATGAGAAATTGCCTAATTCGTTCAACGTCCTCGACCGTAATATCCCAAATATCATAAGTATCCCCATCATCATCATCATCTTCCCCCTCAGCCTCTTTTTTCTCTAAGTCAACATCCTGTTCACAAATACTGGAAAATTCATTAGTAGTGGGAAAAATAGGAATGTTAAGAAGATTACCGCTTTTATGGTTCGTATCCCCAGATGTGTCAACATTCCGCCCATTTTGAACTTTCTCTTGCCCCATTCGTCTCAGGTTTTTTACTCCTACACTGAACAAGTCATCCAAGATTTCATCGAAGTCGGAATCCTTCTTATCCACAAGAGTGTTTGGTGGTTGAGCAAAAAACTGGGATGCGAAATTATAGGAATGATTATTTAGTGGAATTTTTTCAATGTGTCTAGACAATGCAAAAGATTATATTATGCAATTGTCGATGTCAATGTCACTTTATTTGTCTCTTTATTAGGAGGAGTTCATAAACCACGTTCATTATGTGGTTGGGAAGGTCTTGTTGGACTACTTTTGGATCGAAGATTATCCCATAATCGCCTTTCTTTCTCAGCTTCATACTCTAAGTACTCATTAAGCGTCATGTTCTCAATATGAGGCTCAATTTCCATGATTCTTGAAATCAAAACACAAGATCGAGCTAGATTGTGCTTCTTACGTAGAGAAGTAAAATACAAGAAAGTAAATGTACAGAAAATAAAATATATACAAAAACACAAACTTAAAACCTAATTAGCTCACTGGCAACGGTGCCAAAAACTTGATGCGTATTTTTATTTAAAATAATTTTTACCAAGTTTTAAATTTATAAAACTCGATTCACCTAACAAACGCACTAACGGGCAGAGAACCCGATCGTGAGTATGTAGTCTTGGTAAATCCGAGATTGTTCCAAGAGCTAAAGGGCGGTTTAAATATGAGTTTAAATGGTTGTCACGTTTTCAAAGTTGTTTAGAATATTGAATTGTAAGAGAATAAATAAGAGGAATTAAAGTGGTTTAATCAATCAAAGGAATTGGTATAGTGGAAGGCTACTAAGAAGATGAACCCATTTAATTAAATGTCCTAAGTCTAATTATCACGATCTCAAGTGCAATGTCTAATTATTGTTTTATTAGTGGTTTCAGCTCTCTCGCGCGACAGACCAGAATATATATATGTAGTCTGCCCTATAATCCGAGATCCCAAATCCCCCGAAAGTCACGAAGGTAGGGCAACCAGTCATAGTGATTTAATCCCAACCTATCCAAAAAAAAAAACTAGTCTAATAAACATAACAGATTGTTAACCCTCTCTGAAAGATGTTCTGTGCTTTTTATAGTATATTAAGTGTTAGAGGCAGGGCTAACTTGGTTAGTTCTACACTAGGGATAGGGTGTCAAACCTACACTTAAGTTTCCATGCTAATCCATGTCAGATTGGTAATCTTAATAACATGATTAACATGATTCTAAACCATCCGTGAATACTACCAAATCCCAGGAGTACATCATTGTCAAAAGATATCCAACGAAACAAGGGTCAGACAAAAAGATCAAAAAAAATAACAAGCAATAATAACAAATATTAAATGACCAAGAACAAAATTAAACATAATAAATATCAAGCATCAATAAATTAAGCCGAGATCAAATAAATCATTAAAAATAATTGATTGAAATTAAACTGTAATTGTTGAGAAATCATGTACAAATCATGTTGAAATAATGCTCTCGATCTTCTAGTTGAATCCCGTGACGAACCCCGAAAGGTTCGCCTATACCCGAATCAAGCAGCCAAGGTGGTTGCTTCTTCTTTTTCCTTCATCTTTTACGTCCGCCGAGAGAGAGAAAAGAACATAATTGAATGAATGATATATATGCCCTACGAATGTCATATATATACTAATTAATAAGTTTGGGCACTTGAAAATCTTAGTCCCTCATCGTAGTTGTTTTATATTTAATCCTTGAAACTTTATGGCTTTTGTGCAACTTCAGTCCCTGGATGAGTCATACTTTACGGCGTTAAAAACAAAAAAAAAAAAAAAAACGGCATTCGTCCACGTGCGCCGTTAAACCTTCTACGCAGCTTTCCATTAATTTAGTTAAAATTGTTACTCGAGCGTAATTATTCAACGGTTACGCCGTCCGTAACCCTTAGTCAGCAACACAATTATTTCCATAATAATTGATTACGGCGTAACTCCTGCGGGATGTTACGCCGTAATGCTTCGTCAGCATGATATCTTCATAATTAATAATTGATTACGGCGTAATTCCTGCGAGACGTTAGGCCGTAATGTCTTGAAAATCCAATATTGCTCGCTTTTGTGTCCAAATCCCTTGTTTCTTGCACAAATGCGCGATTTCATCCTAAAAATAATAAATAAGTGATTAAGTATCATTTTCAGGTATTTATGAGATATTTATAAGTATTTTGATAGTGAATTTGATACCAAAAAGTATTAAATATTTGATGTTATCAGACATATTAATAACGCGATGGCACACGAAGAACTCAAATCTGACCTCGAGCAACCATATCAAGAACAAAATGAATATCAATCTCTATGTGCTTCATCAGCAAGTGCCGAACTAGATTCACAGTCAAGTATATAATAATCACATTGTCACAGTGGACAAGAATAACATAGTGAAGAGGTGAATGTAACTCACTAAGTAAAACAGTCTCAGCAACTGCATTTGCAACCCTTATGTATTCAGCTTCAACACTAGAGCAAGAAAGAGTGTGTTAACGTTTTGCAAACCACGGGAAAAGATTATACCCCAAGAAAACACAATAATGAGATGTGGATCGTCTAGTGGTGGCGCATCCCACCCAATCAACATCAGAATAAGCCATTAAAGATGTAAAATAAGAGTCATAATACTATAACCCAAAATCCAATTTTACTCCTCTCAACATTAATGCATGATGTGTTGAGCAGCTGCCAAATGGAGGCCTCTCGAGGAGGATTGCTTAAAAGGAAAATGGTGTTGCACAACATGATGCTAATGTCTAACTATATCTATGGATTTCATAGATGGTTTGCCTTAATCGGATGAGGAATCGACAACAATCGATCACCTATTAAATATGCCCATTTTATACTCTAATCACATCGTACCCATGAAAGTGTTTGCTAAGGTTTTTTTAGATCACATATTCAGACTACATGGGATGCCGAAATCCATTGTTTGTGATAGGGATTGAGTCTTCACAAGTGGGTTTTGGAAGGAGTTGTTCCAACTAAATGGAACTGAATTTAACTTTAGTTCAACCTACCATCCTCAAATGGATGGCCAAACCGAGGTTGTTAATAAGATAATGAAAATGTACTTCCGTTGTTTTTTTAGTTCTCATCCTCGTGGTTGGTTGAAGTGGCTAGCCTGGGTAGAATATTGTTATAATACAAGCCTTCATTCAACCATTAAACGAACCATGTTCGAGCTGGTTTATGGCCGAGTAACACCTTCACTAATTTCATATGTTCCGGGCACATCAAAGCTCGAGTCAATAGAGGAGGAATAGTTAAACTGTGATAGCTTTATCAAAGATGCCCGAGAGGATATTGATGTTGCTCATAATCGAATGAAGAATCTTATAACTCAAAACATAGGGAGCTCCAGTTTGCGTTTGCAGTTGGTGGCCTCGTTTATCTCAACCTGCAACACTATCACCAAACATCAATAACAAAGAGAAAGGGATGTAAGTTGTTATTTCGGGCCATACAAAGTTATGGAAAGGATTTGGGGAGTGACATACAAGTTGGAATAACCTGTAAGTAGTAAAATCCATCCGGTTTTCCATGTTTCACTGCTTCGTAAATGTATTGGCGATCAAGTATCTGTGCATACTGTAATTAAAAGACTAGCTCTGCTCTTGAGGACAAGAGAACTTTTTTGAATGGGAGGGAGCTCTAAAGTGCATCAAATTAGACCCAATCAAAAGTGATTGTTAGGTTCTATTTCTTTTATAAGTTTTAATATTTACTGTTATGGTTTAGTGGGCCGTTACAAACGGTTCTGTGAACTACATTTTGTTGCTATTTTCCGGCCATAAGACGTGTAAGTGGCTTTCAATTATTGTTTAAATACCAAGTTCCAAGAATGAAACAAGAGATGACTTAATTTTGGAAAAAAAACATTATCAAATGTTAGGGTTAGACCTATTTGTTCTTTGCATACTTGTTCCTACTTATTCTTGTTCATTTCTTCTTTATTGTAAGGCCGAAGAAGCAGCACATACCGGTTGGTCAAAGTTATATTATATGATCAATCTAAACAAACAAGTCAATAGCACTAATAAATAATCTCGCCAAAGCAATGTATTATGTTTGAGTTGTCGACACTCGCATAGTAAAGCATGGAACTAAAGAAAAGTTATACAGATGTGATAAGTTTGGCTTTTGGGGTGTTTGGATGTGTATTTCGAAAGTGAGGATACAGTATAATTACCTTTATTCTATAGGTCTAATGTATTTACCTCCTTAAATGATTAGATTTTATTTCATCTAAACCACTCCATGTAGTAAAACCTTTAGCAGCAGAAGGTGGGTTCAAGACCAGGCTATGTGCAGTCACTATTGATGATATGATTTATAGTTATTCAATAGCACATAATTGACCTATCATATGCTTTAATACCAGGATCCCACGACAATTGGAGTGGTCTTATCCCATATCGAAAGCAACTTTTTTAAACAGTATATAATGGTTGATGGCACAACTTCATCTAATTATATGATCAAATTCAAATAATCAGTTTCATACCTTTGACAACAAAAGCCATTTTAAAAGAGTCCAATAAAATAACAAACTTAGATTCTTGTAAAGTTAAGTTAACTTTTGAAGTTTTAATCCCATTTCAGTGTTTCACAAGACATTTCAGTTCTCAGATGAAATTCATTTAATAAGAAAGTTGCTTTAAATAATCAGATAAGACCAAACACTCGACTATCTGATTAGTAAATGCGAACTTTGAAATCACATCCAAACAGTATCTACCTCTCACTACCCAATTTTTTTCTCATTGAGTATTATTTATGAGATACTCGACAATAGTGTTAATCACTTCCAAAACCCACATGCAAAAACCCAAATTAAATGGAGTTCTCTCGCCCTCGCTCCCGCTCGCTCGCGGCCACATATGGCTCCCCCAAATCTATCCGTGACAACGCTCTGCAGAGCGCGGCGCGCCTATGGGGGTTGGTAATCTCAGTTATAGCCTACACGAGTGCGGGTTCCATTCCCCCCGTGGTGTGGCTATGGATGTGAGTTCTGGTGTTTTCTCTTTATATATACCGGAGGGGGTTGAGTCCGGACGAGTATGTCGGTTGTTCCATGGATGTGGTGTGGGGGGAGAGGAGACATCTTTGTGGATCACGGGTTGATCACATTTACTATGTAGATAAACAAGTGCTTCAGCTACACCCACACCAACCTTATATCGTTCACTCTATCCAAATACATTATCCTTCCTTTTTCATGGTTCAACAAAAAAGAACATGAAAAGTATAATCATGACAATACATATATGAAACATGTAATTAACACAACACAACTCAAGAGATAAATAAATGGTATCGCTCAAAGGAGTTGGTATATCTGTACGAAAATCCAAACACGGAACCCGCTCTACACGAGGTACCAGATGACCCACTTATTCATTTAATCAGTCTTGGTAAAAATTTCAATCTTCACGGCATCTAGACATCTGATCTAATTGGTGTATCCTTATACAAACTTCATATTCATATAACTTATTTCGTGACATGTCATTTCTTATTAAAAGATACATATTATAGCAACACAACAAGAATATCTATACGCAAATAGCAACTAATCTTAATGTCATTCTTGATCAGAAAAACAACAGTTTTATGTAGTCCACAATAGCTTCAGGCCTTGAAGATGCATCAACTTTTATTATCCCTTCAGAATCATCAACCATAAGCAGATCTATCTGAGATTGCAGTAGTTTAGCTGGCATGAAATGCTTCCCTTCAGTTGTCCGTTTTGTACCTCGCTCAATAAAACACATTAACCCCAACATCCAACAAAACAAACTTTACAAAACACGTATCATATACACCCTCTTGAAAATTTGGATCAACAGACCTAAGAATGTCTCTGTAGTGCAGAACACCCAAGAATTACAGTCTTGCCACTGACTAAGTAATCTTTTACGATATCCCGAAGTGTTTCAAGCCATGGGGTTCGGTCTTGGTCTGATAAAGGGATCCCGTTCTTCATCTTCTCTGTTTTATTAGATATATTGCTAGTTTCACAAATGATCATGATCATTACAAAAACAATAAAGATGCAGGAAATGAATATTTGAGATATTGATAATAGTTTATGACCTATATGTTTTCATTGAAACAATGTTGGAATGTGATATTAAGAGAACTCATTGCATTGAAGATGGCTGTTTTTGTACCTTTGTTTGATTGCGGATGGAAATCATCAGCATCGATAAAGCTACAATTTAGACTTTTCCCAAGCATTTCTCCTATAGTTCTACATAAAAAGCGAGAATTAAGAGCTTTTACTAAGCACTTTGAGCAAAGGATATGAAGAAATAAACTAAACTATACAGAAAGATGGTAACGCACTACTAAAGCTTATGACTTTCCACAACAACAACATACCCAATCCCGCCGGAGCGAGGTATGGGGGAGGTGAAATGTGAACAGATCCTACCCCTACCTCCAGGATAAACCCAGAAGTAAAGAGACTGTAAAGCTTATGACTTTCCATAAATGCCAATTACACAGGTTTTATAAAGTTGCTAAAAGACAATGTCATTTTCATTTTAATTGTTTCAATGTAGTGGACATGACATATAGACTCTACTTTTTGTCTTACCATCTAATGCTTTTCCTTTTAAGTGTACAAACACATAAAAGCTACACATACCAACATTGAAGATAACTTATAAAATTGACATCCAAAACAAGAGAAGTACATCAGCATTCAGCAAGATACAATAATATGATCATAGCGAAAGGGTAAGGGCACATTGACTAAAATAAGGCGCATAAGCAAGACATGGTGATTAAGTTTAACAGTTTAAGACAAAGAGGGTGAAACTCACGATTTGTCGGCACCACTCAAGCCCATTAGTACACCGGCAATCCCTGCAAAGTTAATAAGATTATAATCAGAAACAGTATAATTCCAACCATAGTTGAGAGATAAACAAAACACGATTCAGAACCTTTGTGATCGGAAGCCATAACAACAATTTTTTTACAGAATGACAATGACAATCCAAGCAATTTGACAATCTGCGTCAGAGACCAAATAACAATCCTGATCACACAAAAACAATTAGTAAAATCCATTAAAACAACAGGCATGTGTTATGTGTAAACTTAAAACCACAAGTCACTAATGAATAGGATATCAAGCGCGAATACACCAACACAAAAAAAGGATTCATTCTACAAAATAATCTAACTCTGTTGACAAGTATAAAACATACATAAAGAACGACAATCATCAAGAAATGTATACAATGTGGTATGAGTCATTTTCTCGTTTGTCAATAAGATTAGAAGCTCAATTTTGACAAATTCAAGGATCTAATTTTCTTCTAAAAAAAATTCTGCAACTTTGCTATAATCTCAAATTTGACCATGTTGTTTGGCAATATAGTTTAATAGTTTATAAACTTATGAAACATTACAAAATGGCCTTGCAGTGAGTCACCGAACCTCCCCGTAAGAGGTCTAAAATTCAAATCTTACTAAGTACACATTTGGGGAACCTGAACTGGGAAAACCTCGTCCATTTACGCGTTTATGATCTTATAAAAGATCAAGTGAATTACCCTTTTGGTCATTTTATCATAACAATCATTTGCAGCCTTTCCAAAACAATAACAATCATTTGCCAACAAATATATTAAGAAGATGCATCTGAAAGTAATCAGAGAGTGAAAGAACACTAAATACATATCAATTAATTAATAGATGTAATTAAAAGAAAGTGATACCGGAATGATCCAAGAAATAGGCAGCCAACAAATTGGCAAAGTCAAAACTAAAACTCCTGGTCTAAGAAAGATTGTTTTATGTGTTGTTTGGTTAAACTTTTTTTGTTTTGTTTTGTTTTGTTTTTTAATTATGGTTTCCTAAACCATGGGGTTTGAAATCAAATTAGGTAAAGCCTTCCCTTTTCAGGAGGTTGGCGTGACCACTTTGAAGTTGTTTGCATCTAGCAGGAATCCACGGGGTTAAGGGGTTGTTTGTTAACTTGTTTAACTAATATAAGTTGGCGGGTCGGCAGAAAGGTTACGCGGCTCATAAACGTGTTATACATGCGCACGGATAGAACTAGGGTGGGTCTTGAAGATTTACGGGATATTCAAGGTATTTTGAAGCATAATGCAATTTTTTTGTAAAGTCTCGATTCTTTTGAAATGTACTTGGTAAAAATATTGTGTTTTTTGTATTCTGCAATTTCTCTTAAATGCGTTGATTATTTTTTAGTTTTGATTGCGAGTCTCTACATGTTAAACCAACTGAAAACTTGAATATGTCAACACGAACCCGGTTTATTGGTCACCAAACATGTGCTATCACTGAGCTAGCTAGACCCTTAAGTAAATGACTAGGGGTGTCCACAAATCGGATAATACACACATAAGCGAAAACCAAAACCCGAAATTGAATCGATGAAAAAGCCGAACTGAATTCGTAATGGAACCAGATTTGTCAACCGAACCGAATTGGATATTCAGTTTTCGGCTTGGATATGATTTTGGTAAAATGAAACCGAACCGAACCGAAAACCGAAACCAAGTTCATATAATATATATTATATATATATTTATATACATAAAAATACTATTAAATATGTTTTCTAAAATAATATTTAACACTTTTTAAGCTTGATTTTTTTTTCCAAAACCCTATATAATTGATTTTTTAAAAATTATAAATTATATAACTCGGGTTAACCCGAAAACTGATCCGGAATCAAATTCAGTTTTCGTTTCGGTTAAATCCAAATTGAATTCAATTCGGTTCGGTTTTCGTTTTTCGCAAAAATGCCTAATCGAACCGAATAAACCAAATAACCCCGATAACCAATGAAAACCCTAAAAGGCCAAAATGACTAAAGATTGCACAGTATGTGATGGGCTTAATTGTTTTTATAAGTGCATGGCCTGGGCCAAATTTGTCTAAAACTTTAGATGGGCCAAATTCATTTGTAGCTACAGTGATGTACGTAGTTGCTTTATATGTATTTAACATGACTCGTGTTATTACCTTTAACATCACACGTATTTCATATTCCAGTAAATTAAAGATCGCAATTTGTGTCTGGTATGAATGCCTTGGTTTGTATGCCCTAAGCTAAACCACTTGAACCCAAGTAGTTTATATATTTTGTCAAAAAATGGATCTTAACTCAGAGCACGAGCATACGAAGCTGGTTGGCTGAGTTGGTCTATGTACACCTTGATTGTGTGACTACTTTTGTTGAAATGCAGCTGATTGAGCTAGGGCTTATAGTCAATTAAACGATAAGACTTTAGGACAATAAGAGTTTGAATTTATAGAAAAGTAACCTTGATTTTTTAGAAGAGTAACCTCGAATTTAGACTATTTTTCATTGTAATGTCATACTAGTTTGTGTGTTAGAACAAGCTGGCGATGGTAATTGATCGTGATCTAGTTATTAAATGAGAAATGCTACATCCACAAAAGTTTTATATATGTTAGTCGTGCCGACTCGTTTGTGACCCGGACTAGCTTGGCTTTGTCCTTAACCTTTTTGCTTTGTACTAATATCAATTATATATGTCCTATTTTGATATATCATATTAAAAAATACCGGATCTCCAATGAGGTTATTATAATAGGAAATCATTATCGACAAACACGAGCATTCTATAATTATTAAATTATATTTTTTAACATGTCTTTATCTATAAAGTAATAGTAGCTCTAACGTACTCTAACTACCGTTTATATGTCCGTGCATTCCTATATTTTTTTTGCGTAGGCGCCACTTAAAAACGATGCTTGACTAATATAATCCCTAGTCTCCATACTAATGTGCACAATTTAACAAAACTACAATATTATATCAACATCTCTATAAATTACATATTACACCAATATTTTTGCGAACTATAAAGTTACACATATCCAAATAGGCATTAGAAACTGTGAGTTCAAGCTTTATTTAGAACATGTGAAATAAACTTATATTGTACATGTTGTTATATAGTTTAGTTGTCGTCCGTTAAAAATTATCATTCTTTTAGTATTAACTTAAACTTGTTTGTCTCCGTCTATAACCCGTATGTTCCACATCAAATTTATGTACGTATTATGTTTATACCATGTTCGAAATCTCCGGACCTCCAATCAGGTGATCATGTAAGGATGTTATCAAGAATAATGTGATCAAAACATATTATTGTCGACAAACACAAGCATTTTATAATTTGTAAATTTTCACATGTCAAATGTGTTCCAACTAGCTACCCTCACTACAACAATCGGGTCAATCCCTGGCGAATTGTCGGGGCTTTCCCTAGCGACTTGTCGCTGGGGATACGTTTCCCTAGCGACATGTCACTGGGGAATCATCGCTGGGGAAATCTCGTCAGGGATGCAATCCCCAGCGAAGAGGTGGGTCCCACTCATTTTTCAGTCAAAGAAGTAGTGCCACGGTGGCACAAGTTTCCCCGGCGACAAGTCGCTGGGGAATCTTCGGGTTAAGCTAAAGTGATTAGCACGCTTAAGTAAACGTTAAGTTAATTGCAACTTATCCCCGGCGACAAGTCGCTGGGGATACTTTTCCTATACGTTGACAAGTCAACGCATAAGCATGGTGCTTTTGTCGTTTAGTGCCATGTTTCCCCAGCGACAAGTCGCTGGGGATACTTTCCTTATACGTTGACTTTTCAACGTTTAGCCAATATGCATTTGTCGTTTGTGGGCAGTATCCCCGGCGACTTGTCGCCGGGGATTAGTCTGCATTTTTTTTAAATACAGCCTGCACAGCAGGCGATTTATAGATTTTTTTTCCGGAAAAAATCTACCAAATATCAAACTTGTACCAAAACCTGTATATACTCACCACAACTTGTACCAAAACA
Organism: Tanacetum coccineum; assembly: GCA_026074375.1. Classification (NCBI taxonomy): domain Eukaryota; kingdom Viridiplantae; phylum Streptophyta; class Magnoliopsida; order Asterales; family Asteraceae; genus Tanacetum; species Tanacetum coccineum. The sequence goes on along the minus strand of BQNB010066036.1, from coordinate 2,141 downwards.
CAAATACAATAAACGGGTCAACGCAATACAAATACATCACAACTTGTACCAAAACTAAAAGATAATAAAGCTAAATCATCAAAAATCCGAATAAGTCTACAAAACGTTGCTTCCTCGTCATAAACGGGGCTTACAAGTCAATATTCAACATGATAGGATAGGGAAACAAGTGTTTAAATGTTGCCAAGATGAACCTAAAGTACCAATGTAGCATACTAATAATATATAACACAACTACCTCTCGCCGTCGCCATCCTCATCCTCGCCCTCCTCATCATCGCCACTCTCCTCGTCATCACCACACCCGCCACTCCCGCTAGCACCACCCGACTCAAACTCCTTAAACATATCTGAGTACTTTGAGTCACTTCTGAAAAGACTCATCATAAAGTCTACCTTTTTATGTATGCTCTTGAGCGACTTGTCGAGGGCGGGCATACTTGGCCTGGATGTGGCCCGTGATGGCAATACCCTACCTACACCGGGAAAGTGCCCACGAAGCTTACCCTCTCTTGCCAATCGATTGATCTCATCCTCCGTGTACTCTCCCGTAGCCTCTAGCCTCTTCATCTCCTCCTATGTAGTGACAAAAACACAAGATAGTAAATGTATTAGTCGGGTTGCTACATTATTTCTCGATAATTCATTAAAGTGTGTTTTGAAACAAAACTTACATATATGCGTCGGTCCTCATCCTTAGGGAATACCCCGTCAACAGTGTGTGTTCGCCAGAAGGTGTCAATGAGCGAAGGGTACTCCTGAGTGTCTGAGGCCTGCCTCTGTACATACACACGCATATAAGATGAAACTAATTAAAAACGACAAATCACAACACACCAAAGCGTATAATCAGATATATATGTATATATGTATGTAAAATAATTATAATGTTGATTACCATCTCATCTCGAAGGCGAGCCAGCGACCGGGATCCCTGTCGAGATATGACCACGCTCTTTTGCCGGTTTTGCTGATTTTGAGCGGCTCGAGCAAGGTTCTTGGGATCATTCCAAAACCGAATGTAATTATCCCACTCATCCGTTGTAATCTCCTCGGGACGTGCCCGCCTGATCGCTTCCACATCGTAAGTCCCGGTCTGGGGGTCTACCTTCCAATGCTTGGTATTGTAGGCTTTTTGCAAGTGCATGTTGATGCCTTCGTAGATGTCTGTCCAGCGGAAGGATTCCATGTGCGGCCTGAGGTCAAACAGGGTCTGCAATCATATACAACAAAACAAAAACAGATATAATTTATATATTTATTTAAATTTGTTTATATATTTATATGATATAAATAATAAATGATTTAGATAAATATACACAACTAAATAAATGAACACGATAATGAAATAAACATAAAAGGATAACTGACCCCAATATTTGAAATGAGCCGCCTTCTGCTCCTTCGGGACCTTCTCCCAAGAAGGGTAGTACAAAGGCACACTCCGAGAGGGTTTAGGGTTTGTTTGTCACCCACATCAAAATGGATCAAGACGGGGCCTTTAGCTTCCGCGATTTCCTTTAGCGAAAGGTTCCGGGTCTTGTCGCGGGTATTTAGCCTGCCCGCTCCCCTGCCGCCCAAATCGGGCTTTCGTTTGCCTTTGCCTGAAAAATCAAGTTAGTGATAAAATAATAAAAATTCAAGGCAAGCAAGTTCAATATATGTATCAAATTTATGCTTGTATTACAATAATCTAGAAATCCTTACCTCGATTAATGAAGCAACCCCCGCAACCGGTGGGTACATAGGGTGGAGGGGGACAATCCTCACCGCCACCTTCATCGCCATGGGACCGTGCAACATCTGCTGACGACATCTGTACAAGTACAATTAGCATAACATATAGAAATTCATGAACAAAATAATATAAGCATGCACACATCCAAATACATACATACATATGCACACATCCGAATGCACACATCAGAAATTCGTGCGACATCTGCCGGGTCGGTCCGGTTCCTCGGTTCGTATATTAATTATAATTCGAAATGATTTTTTATAATTACTTATCCCCGGTGACATGTCGCCGGGGAATCATCAAAAATAAAAATAAAAAATTGTTTTTTTGTTATTTATATAATTTTTTTATAAAATATATAATAACTTTTTTATAAAATATATAACTTTTTATAAAAAAT
>BQNB010066035.1:0-34716 GCA_026074375.1 Tanacetum coccineum | reverse complement strand
GAAGAAGCCTGATGCAGATGTACAAAAAGAGAAGAAGAAGGATACTGTGAAGAAGAAGGATATTGTGAAGAAGAAAGATAACGTTTCACGAAAGAAAAGTTCAATCACTGCTGATGATAACATTCTGCCAGATCCAGTTGAAGCTCTCAAGCTAGGTGAATCTATGATTTTAACAGAGGCGGAACTTCAAGATGAAGAACGTCAACTGCATGAAACACACGCTTGTCTTGTCACTAAAAAGGTATCAGATAATACAGAGTCTAAAGAATCAGAAGATGATGAAGTAGCACCATTAATACGAAGACAAATTGGAGTTATTATTGGCAGAAGGATTCCTAAGGAGTATGATAAAGAAGCTTTGGATCACACTAAGAAGCTCAAAGGAGTCGCATTTGAACTTATTGTGGTATATCCTATATCATAACACGGGGTCGATTCTTGGATCAGGCTAGTTTCTAGAGAGAGAAACACTTGAGAGAGAATATTCTAGAGAGAGAAAGTGTTTTCTTTTGTAAAATGAATTATGACTAGCTTGCCTCTTCCAAAGTTGGAAGAGGCTATATATAGTACTTACCATATACCGGGTATTTGTACCCGACTTAAAACCGAAAAACGTACTATTAACTATTAAACTACGAGCTATATAAAACAGTAAAATACACGGGGTGACCGAGTCTTTTTCTAATATCTAACAAAAGTTCTTCCATGCTCTACCATCAACCGGGTGTTGCATCTTACCGGGCTCCGTACACTATCCAGTAGCATGCCAAATCATTTCCTTTGCAGTGTGACTAGACTTGTACAAAATATATTTTATATATAATAATTAAAAGTTTTTTATTATTGTTTATATAATGATTTTTTATAAAATATATAATTATTATAAAATATAAAATTATATAAATACTAATAAAAAAACATTTCGATTTCTCGGTTCGTTCCACTTCGGCGACATGTCGCCGGGGAATATGTTATGGTTATACATTAGACGTTCAACGGATGAGTCGATATGTTATGGTTATACATTAGACGTTCAACGGATGAGTCGATATGGTATGGTTATACATTAGACGTTCAACGGATGAGTCGATATGTTATGGTTATACATTCGACGTTCAACGGATGAGTCGATATGTTATGGTTATACATTAGACGTTCAACGGATGAGTCGATATGTTATGGTTATACATTAGACGTTCAACGGATGAGTCGATATGTTATGGTTATACATTAGATGTTCAACGGATGAGTCGATATGTTATGGTTATACATTAGATTCATAGTCTCCTTGATCATTTATCCAACATGCATCAAGATGTCTTTGTGATATTGAATAATCTTGTAGCATTCTAAACCAAAATCCATGGTTTATTCAAGTATTCAAGTACTCGTATGCATTCTAAATAGTTGTCTGCACAATTGATTGTGTTGTGGGATACAAGACATGTTACACAATTGAATATTTTTATATCTTCATACTGTGTAAATAGTTGTCTGCACAATTGATTGTGTTGTGGGATACAAGACATGTTACACAATTGAATATTTTATATCTTCATACTGTGTAAATAGTTGTCTGCACAATTGAAAGGGTGGGTAATATTTAAAGAAAGTAGGGTGTATAGCAACTTGTATTCTTAGTGGAATGTTGTGTATATAAGGGTTGTGAGTTGTATTCATATGCATAGAACCAAAATACAACAAACAATGTGGAACTTGAGAAGGATTATAAGTTGCAAGCTTCGGCCCAGTCAACTACTTGGTCAGATGTTTTGAGTTTGTATATCTGGAGGGCCAAAGAAGCTGACCTTAGGCTGGCACGCATGATCAATAATGTGAGTGTGAAGTTGGGGGTAGTGCTGCCATAGAAGAATATCAATTGTTTACTCAAGAACTTAAAGCTTCTTCTGGTTGGGTTGTGAACAAGGACAAGTCAATTGAGTACTTGCAAGAGCTAGTACAGAGAGACGAGGAGATGGTTCAAAGGTTGCAGGCCCTGGAAAGGGAGGTAGAGGAGAGGGCTGAAGAGAAGTTGCTTTTCATTAAAAAGTTGAAGGGGAATGTGCCCTTTGAATAAAAATGTGTATGTCAACACATCAAGTGTATGTGTGTTTATTACCATTTTTTAAGGTGGAATGTTCGTCAAAAACACATTAAGTGTATGTGTGTTTATCTACGTTTTTAAGGTGTGTCAACACATTAAGTGTATGTGTGTTTATCTACGTTTTTAAGGTGTGTGCCCAGTCAACTACTTAGTCAGATGTTTTGAGTTTGTATTTCTGGAGGGCCAAGGAAGCATGATCAATAATGTGAGTGTGAAGTTACGTGCTGCCATAGAAGAATATCAATTGTTTACTCAAGAACTTGAAGCTTCTCCTGATTGGGTTGTGAACAAGGACATGTCAATTGAGTACTTGCAAGAGCTAGTACAGAGAGACAAGGAGATGGTTCAAATGTTGTAGGCCCTGGAAAGGGAGGTAGAGGAGAGGGCTGATGAGAAGATGCTTTTAAGGTGTGTTCATTAACAGATAAGTGGAGATGCTCCCACCAAATACTCCCGCCAAAAACTCCCACCAAATACTCCCGCCAAAAACTTGCGTCAAAAACTCTTTTATACCATAAAAGCAGATACTATCACAACCACAAACATATTACACACTCTTACCATCACAACCACAAAAAGATGGTGAAGATGGTGCCACATGAAGATTTTACGTGTAGGTGTGCAGAAGGAGATGTAGTTCTCTGACAATCGTATAAACCTGAGAGTTACGCTAAACTATACTATGCATGTCCAAAATCAAAGGTGAACAATCACATATTTTTTATTTGTGTAATATATAAATATTCTGGTTAGTTGTTAAAAGAATTGATTTCTTTACTATTTAACAGCCTTCGAAACATTTTGGATGTGAATTTTATTTATGGAAAGAGACCCGACTTCGTGAATTGATGAGTTCTCCTGGAGCTCCATCGACTCCAAGTTACTCTGCAGGACATTCAACACCTCCAAGCTATTCTTCAGGACCTTCAACGCCTCCAAGCTATTCTTCAGGACCTTCAACACCTACAAACTATTCTCTAGGATCTTCAAGAAATGGAGAGTGCTCAAACTGCAAGCACTTGCGTGGAAAGATAAGTGTACTCAAGGCAACAATGGACATGCATATGCATCCGGAACAACACACAGTTAATTCGGCTGCACTATTTCACGAAGTTCTCAATGAAATGGAAAAACTTGATTTGGAGTAGTTTGTCATGTGCAATGTAATTCGTATGATTTGGAGTAGTTTGTCATTTGCAATGTAATTCGTATGTTTTATTGTATGTGAAGATTTTGTTTAAACTTTTATGATATGAATGTGTTTATGTATAACGATATCACCTCGACATGCCAATGGTACAAACATTAACACACCTTAAAAACGTATATATATTTTTTTGTTAAAATATACGGAATATCAGACCAAAACGAACCTAAAAACGTAGTTTAGTTGAAAGTCAACAAAGTCAAACACTATTCCCGGCGACATGTCGCCGGGGAAACTGTCCAAAAAACCAGAAGCCCAATTTCATAATATAAAAGCGCAAACCAATTGACACTAATTATTATTTTTTAATTAACGTTGTCGCTGGGGAAAATAGTGTCCACGTCACCTCAAACGTAATTAACACTAATTTTTTTTTTAAATTAACAAGTGAATCCCCGACGACATGTTGCCGGGGAAAAGTAAGCGGGAAAAATTCCCGCCACGTTTTACGTAGAAATATTTTGTCAAAATTTAACGACATATTCCCCGGCGACATGTCGCCGGGGAAAACGTCCGAATTCTTTGACTAAAAAGTCTACGAGAATTGGTGCCACGTAGGACCCAATTTTGTCGTTTAGTGCATATTCCCCAGCGACAAATGTCGCCGGGGAAAAGACCGTCACCTGTTCTCCTTTTTCTTGTAGTGATATGTAAAAACACGTGAGAAACAACGAGCAAACGAACTGTCCCATAGCCAGGAAAAGGATTGATAGTTTGACTACGGGGTCAGTAGAAAGAAACTAAATGGATGGACAACACTTCACACCTCGCTCCTTTAAATCAGCAATGAAGGCAAAGTCGAGGTTGCACAATAAAGAGGGGAAAACAATGTGTGACGACACTTAGTACCATACTCCTTGAAACAACTAGAAGTATGGTCGGGGTTGCACAACAAAAAAAGAGGAAACAATTGTGTAAAATGTTCAGTTGCCGGTGAGATAATATGGGATCTATACGTATATATTTTAAATGTGAAGGCGGAAACTAAGGAAAGATAAAAAGACTCTTTACCAAATGAACCCACGACTGTGATTACTAGCATTGCCCGCCGCCTTTGCGATGGTTGATTACTGCAGCATTAGCAGTTATGGAACCAACCAAAGCAGATGACTTTGCACCAAAACTTGAGGCCCGAGCAGAGCTGCCAGCGGCTCCAGCTCCAGATGGGATGAAAAAAGCCCCATTAAGAAGTAGGTCACCCTCTGATCTCCAGTTCCACCCGTTCCAATGGCTTCTATCTGTGTCGACTCTCTTAGTAAGCTGAAATAATACACAGTTTCAAATTATAATCCATGATCAACATTATAACAGTTCCATAACCGCTAAAAACACGACAGGTATATGAGAACTATCAGTACCTCCTTAGCAAATGGATTATTAGGCGCAGTAAATCTGCTTCCTTGACTGTTAATGGTCGGGTTTGCACTTCCGCCAATAGCATACATCTCCCAATGGGTGTAGTCATTGACTCATTGTTCACCACATGGAAATACCCATGTCTGCATCTGTAACTCGTTTTAAAAAAAAAAAAGTTATACGACTAATAAATTTATTCTTGCGTGTTTAAGTGAACCTTATTCGATATTTAGTACCTTGGCATTCTTTGAATAAGACCTTCTCCAAAATGATTGTAGGCAATAGTCACTTGCATTTGCTTGTTTCTTGTGTAATAGTCACTGTGGCCCAACAGTATCACCTCGTTGTGATGAGTGAAGTAATTGTTTGAAATGGTGATAGCAGTTGAACCCATGACAGCATCCACGAGTCCATCAGCACAGTTAGATAGAGAATTGTGATCGACCCATATATGGCTTGACCCAAAGATGGAGATAGCGTCACCATCAGCCATTGCCCGCCAACCATAATGGGAAGGGGAGCTTCTCACCAAGGCATTTGCAGTAGGTTTACAGTCGTGGATGTGTAAACCATGGATGATAATGTTCGTAACAAACTGGATTATAAGACAAGCTCCATTAACAATGTGTACATTGACCCCACGAGCATCAATTGTCTTGAAACCGTTCATGATAAGCTCTTGCTTCAATTGGATAACCATGTCACGTTTGAAGACAATCCAGAGTGGAGCATCTTGGATGACAGCATGACGTAGGGTGCCAGGTCGTGGGTTAACAGGGTCGTCATCTCTGGAGTCAGTCACTACATAAAAGCGTCCATCATGGCCTCCAATGGCATTTCGACCAAAACCAATCCTAACAGTCAGCAAAGCGCTTGCGGTTGCATTGCCAGTTTGGGTCACACCTCCAGTAGTCATCAATAGGATTACCGGTACCACATGAAAAGTATCCCAACTTCCTCCTTTTTGTGCTGTTTTTCACGCTTCTGTTTAAAATTCACCTTGTAAGTCAATATGGTAAAATGAAAATTACAAAACAATTTGATGTTACTATCTTTCACAATATGTTATTTCACACGATATCACCAAGTAATAGTGTTCAGCTTTTGTCATAAGTATGTAGGACCAATCAGAGTGCAATAATTCTCAATAATTAAGATATGAGCTTGTTGTATTCTGTCGGTTGCCATAACTATGTCCCAGTTTGCCTTCTTATATATGGTCAAAAACCAAAGAGCTACATTACGGTTCTGAGAATGATTAAACTTAGCAGACATTATCATATAAGAACTCATAAAAATAATTCAAACGAACCCAACTTTGTGCAGAACACGCTTGACTGAAAGTACTGATTTGACTCTTTAAATAATACAGTAGTCTCTAAGTCTAATCAGATACATACATTAATTGAGGTAGTTGTCGGAAAAGGGTCCAAAAGATGTCAATATCATTAGAATTATGGATGTCCAGAAAGATCCAAGACTTCTCCATACCCAAATTTTGCAAAATCCTGTTCTATCTATAAACGTACATTGCAGCTAAAAAACATTATTTGTCCCCATCTAACGTTTAAACGACTACCCTTCAAAATGATTTCCAAACTATGACAGCAAATTTGGAGGCAAAAATAAGTACAAATAAAAGCACGGGCAAAATTTCTTTTCCATTTATTAGTTTTTGAACTCATATATACCCCCAAAATACATAAATGCACACTACATCTACATCATCAAGTGGTTAGATGATCAGGTCTAACCCACGAGCTTCATTGCAGTAGAGTTTGTCATGACTCATATATGCAATGTGTTTCAGACAGCGATTTGGTAATCAGTTAGGTACGTACAAGCATATCCGAAGGCAAAAAGAGGAAACGATATGAATGCAAGAGCTATGTGGGAGGACATAATGTATGATTCAATTAAGGTTCTGTTACTGTAGACAGCAGAAGCACATGGTGATTGAATTCTATCTTGTTGTTATTGTGAATTTCACTAATAAAGGAACATATCGAAAACGCCAATCTAAGTGAGAGCGAAATGTCTCGAGGCGTATTAAATATGACCTAAATCAAGCACCACAAGTGTGTAAAAGGAGATTCTGAGTTAGATCTATCATGACCACAACAACTACTATTTGAACAGACACATATAAAGTTGTTAGCAGCAGCTTTCTATTCCAAGTCCAACATTTAATATCATTAACCCTCATCTACGTGAATCAGGACATATATAATGCTGAACATAATATTTAGGCGAGCCTAGTATTATTCACATAATCCAAGCAACCGTGAAATTATTTATCAGAGAGATAAAGTTGGTTACAACATTTCAACCACTGACACAACCTCCTCAGGGTCTTGGACCGCTTTTTCATTCAAAATTTCGCTCTGTTTCACTCTGCATCAATAAACGACAACATTAAACAATATGTACCCCTCTAAAAACACGTTTGTACCCCCCTTGTTTTTTTGGCAATTTTTTTTTTATAATTTTGTATATGTTATAAAACTGACACAAAAAATACCGAACGAAAAATATAAAGTTTAACGGGTTAAAAGTATGAAATTGTCAAAAATTACTAACCTAGAAACTGATAAAAAAACTGCATTGCACTGTAAAAAATGGGGTACAAAAGTAATCTTTGTACATGGTAGTTTTTGACTGGCCAATAGTAGCACCCTAAAACGACTTCTTACTTGCAACTTTACTAAACCAAAACGCTCAAACTGAACTTAAAGGGCTATAAAAACAGCCAAACTATAATATAAATTATTACAACAACATTCTTCCAAACATTTAACTGAAAGCGACACATACCAAAACCAAAGCCTAAACACAATGCGTCATTAGGTACCTCCATTGAAGCGTAACGTACAAGTCGTTTTTTCAATGAAATTATTTTATTGAATTTACACGCACTGAGTGTCAAAATGTGTGTGAAATGAGTTTTTTATTTACATAATGGTTTTTTATTTATATTGGGCTATTTATGTACATAGGGTTCTAGGAAAGGAATGTTACAATGCTTGGTTTTTTAAGTATGGTTAGAAAAAATGATATTATGGCTTAGTACAATTGTAAGTAAGGATACAAGTGCTCTTAGGCTGCTCACTATGGTTGTAGGTCGCGACCTGCATTTTACCCCGTCACATTAGTTTTCTCTCTCCAACGACCTACAGGCGACCTTTTGCCACTACAAAGCGATCTTCATTTTTTTTTCTTTTTTTCAAAGTTTTTTAACAACCAAATTAAATTTCATTAATAATAAAAACATTACACAATAAATTAAAAAACAATACATAATTATTCAGATAACATATATAAAAATATGAGAATAAAAATTAAAACATAATTATTCAGATAACTTAAACTAATAATCTAAGTTATATCACTCATTGATTTCCAATTTCATCTCGAGCAGCTTCTGTTGTATTGCGGGCAATTTCTAAATTATAGTAATAAATGCGGAACACTTTGTTGAAGTCGGGAATTTGAAGTTTTTGATTTGGGAGTTTTCTTATTATTGCTAAACATGGTGAGTTTTTTAATTGAGAGAAGTTTTTTGAATTGTTGTTTGAATGTGTGAAGAAAATGATGAAATGAGTGGATATTTATAGTGTTAAATTATAAATATTTTAAAAGTTAAAAAGTTTTTTTTTATATTAAAACAGTTAAAAGTCAGATTTTTGGTTGCTTTTTATCACCTCGACAACAGTCGAGTGCACAATTCACAAACAAAAAAATCGTCGGCGACCGATACCACCACTATGGAGGCGACCGACACCGACCGACGGTCGACCGAGTCGGTCGATCTCCCATAGCGAGCAGCCTTAGTTACTATCTTTATATGCATTTCCTACTTTTAAATATACTTGTTATAAGAGTATTCACTATGGTGTTTCAAGAATATGTCTAAAAACTTATGAAGAGGTCCAAGATTTTTTTTACCATAGTGAGAAACCATTTCATGTCTAGGTGGCATGCAAAGGTCTAGGATTTTGAAGATGTCCAAGAATTTATGTACCATGATAACATTTAATTTATGTTTCAACAATTATAAACCTCAAAAGCTTTATCCATAGTGAGAATAGGTTCATGATTTATATATTAATGACATTGTAAGATGTGGCAAATTTATAAACTTTTTTAAAGGTTCACCATAGTGGAGCCCTAAGGTTTAGCATTGTGGTAAATCATTTTAATCACTTTTGTCGATCCACTTCCATATAAGGTTTATAAAAACTAATAATAAACCCTAGGTATTATTAATTGCGGTCAATTTTTTATATGCATTTTAATCACCCTTTTAATCATTTTTTGTTTTTTTATGGTTCGGTTCGGCCCAGTTCGGTTTTACGTACAACCGGACATAATCTTCTCTTAGACTGGACTGACCGACGACCCGAACCTAACTGGACGGACCAATACATGGACCAAATATTTCGGTCCGGTGTTTTAGGCCACATAGATTTTTGGTTTTGGTCCGATTTTGATCGGTCGGTTACGTTTTCAGACCATGTTGAGCCCTACTAGTGACGCAAAGATCTCGGACAAAATATATTTTGGTTTTTACAAAGGTCGGGAAATTTGGTTCCTAACCGTACCCCATTTACATCAACTCTATGAATATATGATGTTAATTATAACTAGTACGAATGTCGACTTGAAGCATGAGCTCATACTTCGACTAAAGGAGAAATGTAAAGAAAAATAATACTCATTTATGGTTATCACTAAAAAGAGAAATGTACAAAATTTACTGATTTGAGGGTATTTGGAAGGATGAACTTTTTACTCAAATATATTTGATCTAACCATACTATCATATGGCATGTCATATGATTTAGTGGTTGTTCGAGTTTTTACTCGAGGTTAATGTGACACTCAGTCACATTCCTTTGTACTTATTGGCTTTTTTTGAGATTAATATAGTTTACCGGGGTGAGTCCCCTTTACCCAAAAAAACCATACTATCTTAGGCTTAGCGACTATTTATGAACCCTTATACTAGCCACTTGTAAAATGTGTATGTTATGAGATTTGAACATGAAACATGTTGTAAAGACATCATAACGTCTACCCATCGCGCCAACTTGTTTGTAGTTTCATGATCGGGTATAGGATATCGGGATGAACCGATTCTACGAAAGACTTGTACATATGCCAATTTTGTGCTATACGCTTCAATTTTTTGTGATCTATTTGATAGCTTTGCAGCATGATACCCGGTATGAATATAGATGTGTACACTTGAACAACTCTTGATCTCTCTTTCAAGTCGACATGGCCTGGCTAGTTGGCTTGTACCGTAACAAAATAGTTGGAGATTGTTTATTTTTGATGAAAAGTTCCTTATGCATAATAAGGTGACGAACAAAGCTTAGCCCAAGTTCATTTTTGACCCGCTGAGTATTCTTTAAGACCACAAATCAGACAAGGTTGAGTGCACTTGTTTTCAGCCACTTGAGTTGGGATCACTTACCTCATAAAACCATCCATTTCACGGTCTTGCACTTGTTTTCCCCCACGAGTCTTACCTATGTTAGGATATTGTTGAAACCTTAATTGTAGGCTTCATAGATCGTTTTGCCCATCTAGGATATAATAACATTGAATGATATAGAGCACAGCGGAATAACAAATAATATCAATGTTATGAACAAGGTTTTTATTCATAAACTATATACTATTCGACTTTAATCAGTCGACTATGCTATCTAACTATTACATAAACTAATAAGCTAACTATTAGACTCTCATTGGAGAGATCTAACTATGATGGATATATAAAACTATTCACCCTAGACCTCCTTTTATAGTATAAGGAGCCTATTAGATATAAAACATAACCTGAATACCCTATATATAACTAAAGGGTTATTATACAAAGAAGTTACTATACTTTCCCAAAAAGTTCGCCTAAGTTACTAAACTTTCATTTTGTTTACTTAGGTTACTAAACTTATGAAACATGACATTTGGGGTTACTCAACTTTGCAAAAATATATGTAAACATCATTTAACTTGTAAAAACATGACATTTTTGTTACTTAACTTACCTAAAAATATACGTCCAGGTTTCTCGGATTAACATTGAATTTATGGGGGTGTATGTTTATCAAAAGTTCAGTAACCTAAGTGAACAAAATAAAAGTTGAGTAACTTAGGCGAACTTTTTAGGAAAGTATAGTAACTTCTTTGTCTATTAACCCGAAAATCAATTAAATATTATCTTTATCTTTGACCAAATCTGAGAGAATCTTCCAATTCTTATCTTTTGAAGACTTCTACAATGACGACTTTGATCCTTCTTGTTTCCAGCTTGTTTCATTCTTATATTTATTTTGTAATCATCAAATCTGAAATCCCAACAATCTTCCCCTATTTGATATTACAAAACAATCTTCATGAATGAAACAATCTTCTTGAACATGTCACCACTCATAAATAAGCTGCAAACCATATAGTCTTCTTCCCCTTTTTGTAATCATTAAATAGGGGCCATCTGTAGATAAGCAACTTGTGAATACTTCCTCTTAAGTGGTACATGTAGATGGTTAAACATGTTAACGATAAACTTCCCCTGAAAGTATGCTAACCATCTCTTGAATCTCGAAATCAGTTGGCTTCAAATAGTAATTATTAATGAAAATCATCTAAGTGCAATAACATCATCCTCTCTTATGTGACTGTTGCCTCAGTCGGCGATCTACTTGCAATCCTTGTTTGTACGTAACAAAAAGGTTACCCTTGTCACACAATTGATTAAAAAGCCATTGCATCAAATGTCTTCATAATACTCTCCAAAACAAACCATAAACTTTATCATCGTTCGAGATCCAAACGCGTTCAATAACCCAAAAAGTGTGTGTTATCCGATATCGGCCAACGCTAGCCGTATAAACTAGATATATCGACAACATTAGCAACACAAACACTTTTCTCGGGCAAAGCAAGCAGTACAAACTTTATATCTCGGACGCCACTAGCAGTACGAATACTTTCTCGGACGACAAAGGGCCGTACAGAACATAACTAGACATCTACAAAGCCTTTACTGTCGAACATCCAATCAGTCACTAATTTATTCAAGCAATATTAATCCCGTATACAACCAGAATTAATAATGTATGACTAGTATTAACCTCCTGTACTTGTATACGAAAATCCAAAGATCCAACCCAAGTATGAAGAAGTCTATAAAATCATATCCCTCCAAATCTTCCCTTTTGAAAAACAAATCTGCTTTCCATAACTATATGCCCCACAAACCACGATCTGCACATAAACCCAGAACAGTACTAATGGTATCTCCCTGTTTCCATTATATTCGTGTCTAAAATCAAGCCTGTAATCACGCATCAATATTCAACCATAATAAACAATCTGCTGCTGTTCACAAATTCTACCGTTCTTCTCCTATCATCTAGCATATAACTTAATACACGCAGCAAGTTACTAAGTTTTGTATCGTTGACAGCAATTAACACACAAAGCAACCAGTATTAACACAAATCTCTTTTAAAAATACACGCAACCAACATTTATCCATTCGACTCTTTTCTCTCAGCTTCACACACACAGACGCATCCACAAATCCAGAAACATAAAACTTCTTCTCTTTTATAGTAAATCAAAATCGAAAAAGAAAACTCATACCTTCATGTCTTCACAAATTCGATACATAAACCTTGTTGGATCCAAGATATCAAGAGCCACCCGCTCTGATACCAACTGTTGAAACCTTAATTGTAGGCTTCATAGATTGTTTTGCCCATCTAGGATATAATAACATTGAATGATATAGATGCACAACCGGAATAACAAATAATTATAAGTATTATGGAACAAGTTTTTTTAAATTCATAAACTCTATACTTTCGACTTTAATCAGGTCGACAATGAACATTCGAATTTAATCGTACGACTAGTGCTATCAAAACTATTACATAAACTAATAAGCTAACTATTAGACTCTCATTGGAGAGATCTAACTATGATGGTAATATAAAACTATTCACCCTAGAACCTCCTTTTATAGTATAAGGAGTCAAGGTTTACATGGAAACTAATAAAGATACTAAATAAGAAAATCAATTAAATAATTATCTTTTATCTTTGACCAAATCGAGAGAGAATCTCCAATTCTTATCTTTGAATACTTACAACAATGACTACAATTGATCCATCTTGATTCCACATGTTTTTCATTCTTATATTTATTTTGTAATCATCAAATCTGAAATCCCAACAGATATCGTACACCAGGGACCTTGGACTTACCAAGTATATCACTACACCAATTGAGCTATATAGCTTCGAAATTATATGGAGACCACAAAAGTGGTCGCTAGGTGAGGGCCTGACCCACATTTTCAACTTAGTTTTTGATCAAACAAGTGATAACTGGTCTCACCCAAGACTCTGGCCACAATATTGTTCAAAATTCTATTGAATTAAAACCCGCAATTATTCTGTGCAAAAGACATTTCTTTTTATTAAAAATCCACTCGTAGCAACCTTTTTACTTATTTTTAAAAATCATTCTTGTTAGAAAAAAGTTGTTTTTTTATAAAAAAGTTTCTGTAAAACTACTTATTTTTGTAAAAATCACATCGCGCCCCCTCCCAACAAAATCGATCGCAACATTTCTTTATTATTAAAATTAAAACGAGATATACATATAAATTTTTTACTTATTATAAAAAATCCTAAGAAAATTTTTTAATTAATTTTAGTTATTAAAAAAAGTCTTTTATTTTTTATTTTTTTTAAAAGTCATTTAATTTTCCATTAATTCTAAAAAAAGTAAAAAATATACATATAAAATATTAAATACAAAATGCTTTAAAGGGTAAGATATTTAGTGAAATAAGAAGTGAAAAAAATTAAATTAGAAAAGTGGTTTGTAAATCAACGCTTTAAACTACATCACATAACGTAAAACCGCATGAATTATAGATATATATATAAATATATATATATATAAACATATATATATATATATATATATATATAATATATATATATATATATAATATGGGCTTTATTTTCAGACCCTTACTTAGTGAAAGAACCGACAAAACTAAACACTTTCGTACCAATCAAAGATTTAGTGTGAATTACTTTTGAAATCTCTATTAAGTATGTTTAATTTGTCAGGGACATTAAAGGAATTTAACATATATGACATTTAATTAAAAATTAATAATTCAAATTATGCTACATATCAGGAAAAGATACGGTTTCAATTTTATACTTTTATTTGTACACATCTGTATAACGAATCATAATATCATACTGAAACCCTAAATCATTCATTCATACCACCTATTTAATCCCCATTAAAATCTAATTCTTAAATAATGATTTAATTAAACCTAAAAACAAACATTCTTCTGTGTTTGTTTCTACATATAAACATTGTTGTAATTGGTCAAGATGAAGTTACAGACATTGTTCCCCACAATCAAAAAGCAATGTTATTAAGAAGCATAAATTGATAGGATGCAACACTAGAAGATCTGAACGAGGAATAATGGTAGGTTTTGTTTTTCATTTTTTTATCTAATTTGTTGTATAATCCAGAAATTTTGATTTGATTATCCACCGATTTCAGTAATGTCGTTTATTGCATGCAAGTTTTTATATTGATATCTATATAACTCGTGTTATAACTGAATTAGGTTTGTAGAAGAATAAGCAGTATTGTATTTAAACTGAATTTAATGTGCATGCATGTTTTTATTAACTATGTACTCATGTTATGTACCTTACAACTATAACTCTAAAAATTATGAATGGATTGTATGGATTAATAGTAGTAATACTTGAATTAGGGGTTTTAGATGATGTTGCAGTATTGTTTTTTAACAATATTGTTGTAATCGTTCTAATGAGCATAGCATGTTCTTATTTCACAATAACTCACTATACTCCCTTAATTGATAAACCATAAAATATATGAATGGATTATATGGGTTATAATAGTTATAACTGAATTAGACGTAGTGTTTTTTAAACAAGATTGGAAACCATGTTTAAATATACGAATGGATGAATTCGGGTTTAGATGAATAAGCAATATTATTTTATAGCATGATATGTCAATTTTATTATTTAGTGCCATTCATGTTATATTCATTTAATGTAACAATTTTAATTATATCTTTTAAAATCGATTTATTGTATGTGCATGAATGTTCAACCAAATTATTTGCATCATATTCTAATAGTTTTTTGTTTGTGTTTTTTTAATTTTTTTAGCTGCTGATGTCGCAGATGTTTATGATATCAACCCCGAGTTTGTCCCGACACCAAACGGACACAAATACTGGGTCTCTAATGTTCTCGTTGATGAAAAACCTAAAATTGATATTGTTTTTAACACCTTTGATGACGCGTATGACATGTACAAGGAATATGTTGCTAAAGCTAGATTCAGTATACGTAAATCAGGAATCAAACGTAAGAAAGGCGAAATAACTCACAGGTATGTGTGGTGTAATAAAGCTGGAAACCCAAGGAAAATAGCTGAAACTAATACCTTGATTGAAGACGGCAATGATGATGGAAAAGAAGATGAGAATGAAGATGAAAAAAAAGACACGCAGATCGGCATCCACACTTACTGATAAGGATTGGGATGAAAGGTATAGTAGTAACAGATGCGTTTAAGGTATTTGACTTTGTGGAGAATAATAATCATCCACTTATAGACGCATCTAATATGGATCTTTCTCGTGCTCGACGTCAGTTGGAATTTGGTGAATATATGTTTATACATCGTGCATCATTGTCTAACATTGGTCCACAGAAAGCGCACAGGCTCAGAGTAGCACTTTTAGGGGGTTTTGATAAAGTTCGTGGAATGCCTATTGATTGGAATAATTTTAAGCGCGATATGAATAAGTTCATTGGTGAAAGGGATGCCCAAATGTTGGTTGATAAATGGTTAAAAGGCAGGAGCATGTTCTGGAGTTTTCTTTTTATCATCATACAATAAAATATAAGTTAGTTCGTATGTTTTGGGCTGATGAAACAATGAAGTACAATTATGCTGCGTTTGGTGACATTATTTCATTTGATGCTACTTATGATACCAACAAGTAAGTTCCAATACTATTTAGTGTCTTTTTCAAATTCAGTAAATTGATATGTAATTAAAAATCTAAAATTTAAATATGCAGGTATGACATGGTTTTCGTGCCCTTTACCGGTATTGACCATCACCAGAAATGTGTTTCGTTTGGGGCTGCATTACTGTTTGATGAAACAACTGAATCATATGCATGGATGCTAACTTCGTATGCATGGATACTTACAAGGTCAACCAGATTTATCATATTCTTCCTCCCGACACGTTCATTCACCGTCTCCGCATCCATCAAAAAATTAGTGATGCTTGTATTCGCCTTGGATTCGATACCGAACATCTTTTTATCCCGTGGACATTCATTTTTCTTTAAATAACTAAATAACACACACGTTTATGCAATTACTTTTACATTTGTTATGAAAAGTTATAAAGTAAAACACCTACCACAATAAACGTCGGTAAGAAAAATCTTGACATCGAATTTTCACCTCTTAAATTTTCCAAAGAATTCAAATATTCAAACCATGCATCCAAAGCCGCATTGTCTATATTTTCTCCATTTACTAAACTCTCCATTTGTTTTCTAGATGCCTTTGTCCTGGTTTCGTTCTGAAACAAAACTGCACTGTCATACATAAGTAATTCCATAATTTAGTTAATTTCTGTAAACCATAAAACATTCTTCTTTATATATCATTTAGAATACGTACACGACAAAGTCTATAAAATTATAAATTCACTACCTTTGATCAATTTTGATTTTGTTAAGCAGAAATTTTTCGACTCTTTTCTCGTCTTTGGACTCCGTGGCATTTATATCAGTTACTCTTGACATAAATGGTGACCTCGCGGCTTGCGATTTTGTATAGTTCCTTTTACCACGACCATGCACCACATCTTCGTCTTTCAAAACTGGTTTACACATACTCACCGGCACCGCGTTTATCGGGTCTAATTGATGGGCAGATCCAAGTACAGGTGTGTTCCTATCGGTAACTAGTGTCTCCAGACTCAGCACCATCTCAAAGTCTTGAGTTACTCCAAAACTAAAACTGGGCGCCTCAAAGTCATTTCCTTTTTTGGAACTCTCGAATTCTTCAACCACCTTATCGACCCTTGTAAACACTTCTTTCTGCGTAGCTAGGCCCAGTGCAAATGTCGGCGAGTCATAATCCTTTGAGTTATTGTCAACAGCTTCTTGTAGTGTGTTTACTTGTTGTGGTTCATCATTATTATCCCCATTCTGATCAGAACTTTTCCCCTCGTTACCGACATTTTTGTAGTGCAACGATGCGCAGTATTGCTGATATACATCAGCAATGAATGAGTTACCACGCAACACATTAGATGCTTCCACAAAGGTCCTTTCAAACCTATCCCTTTCCTTACGTATATTCTCTACGTATTTGTTTAGTTTCCATAGAAATCCCTACATTATAATCATAATGCATGTTATACACTTATTTTACATATAAGCACTAATAATGAAAAAAAATTCTTGATATTAATACGTACATCCTCATCTTCAGGCATTGGATCATCTTCTTCAACAAAAGGCCCTTGTAATTCACCTTTACCAGTCCCCCCTGCATTTATCTCTTCATATTCCCTTTCTTTCAATAACTCCATTATCCAGAACGATGTTGGTGGTCTTTTCAGACCAACATTGAACTCGTTACAAACGGTTCCATCAACATACAACATCTGTCAAAAAAATTTAGCTAAAACATTAACATAATTCACATAACCCCCCAAAAATTTAAAAACCAAATTTATAAAACATTAAATAACTTACAGCTAAACACGTAATCGGTCCCAGAAAAAAACTGTTGGACATATCCGACTTCCACCCTTCCTTGCATTTCTTAAGACACCTCCATACATACTCGCACCAATTGATTTTTCCCAAATCTATTTTCCTACTTATATTATGCAGAACACTAAGGTCACAAATTCCTTTGGGTTTCACATTGCTCATCACCGATGTGAACAGGACAATGAAATTGAGCTTGAAATTCATGTCCGCCACCTTAGACTTCCTAATCAAAGACTTAAGATAACTAAGAGTAATTTCCTTTCCTTTCTTGAACTGAGCATCCCAATCTTTAACCATCTCATCATCATTTGCGTTTACCTCCGCCGTTATGTCTACCCCTTCGTTTTTTATTCCTAGAATTTCACCAATCAACTGATGCGTTGTTACAATGGACGTGTCTTTCAATTTAATCTCCATCGCATTCGCATTGAAATTATTTGCAACATAAAACCCAAGCTTTGAAGGAATCCCATCAACTTTAAAATCTAACAAATCTGCAAAACCAATTCGTGCTAGACATGCTTTTTGAATCGGCTTCAGTGTCACAATAGCATTGTATAATGGTTTTGGGCTGGTTCGTGTTTGGAACACGTGTGGCTTTTTCCCTTTTCCTTTTTTGGCTTTGATGTGGTAGCTTTTGAGCTTTCTCCTTTCTCCTTGTCATCACCTATGATTAAACAATATAGTTTTAATAAACTTTTAATACACATACTTATTAATAAATAACACATGTGTTGTTATTTGATTTACTTCTTACCAATTATATCAGATTTCTTTCTTTTCTTTACAGCCCCACTATTACTCTCCATAACCCTTTTTCCCTTGTCATCTGTTTCAAAGAAACAAACATACATAAACAGTCTTTCATGAAACTTTTCTAGTATACTTACAGAAACCGGCCATTAAAATTTAATTACAGTTATGTAATACCAATTACACTTACCACTACTATGCGACACATTTGATCCAGAACCCCTTTTTACAACTCGGTTACCCACTTCAATGCCTTTTCCATTTCCATCTACAAAGTCGTCTCCACTTGATTCATCATCTACGGAATATGCATCCGAAGCCGTATTCTCTTCAACTACCGAACTCTTAGACTTAACCCTTCCACTTCGCCGCAACTCTGAAATAAAAGCGCGCAAAATTAGAGAACTCATACTAGCATATGCGTAACAATTAACAATTAACAACACCATACTCGTATACAGAAGTCATACTGGTATAAAAATGATATCTTTTTTAGAACAACAGCAGTGTGAATCAGGTATAAGTATGACCCTGAACTTGCTGCATACCTGAGGTGGGCATGAGGATTAATAGCAGACCTTTATCTTTTCCTACACTATTTATGAGGTCCAAATTGGCTTGTGTGCACTTGTTCTAAGGTACACTTGTTCGAAGGTAACTTGTGTGCGTGTGTGTATGAGGATTAATAGCAGACCTTGATCTTTTCCTACACTATTTATGAGGTCCAAATTGGCTTGTGTGCACTTGTTCTAAGGGAAAACAAGGCATTTTCCCTTTCCATTAACCTACTAAACAACAGCAGATTCGAGCAAAAGGGGTGTTTGTTATAAAATTAACTGTAGAACCATTAACCTACTAATCAACTCTTAAAACCATCTCATTGTCACCATCTCTTTCATAACACCCAAATAAGAATGTAATCAATCATATTAAAAGTAAAATTAACCAAATATAATCAATCACATCAAAAGTAAATATGCAAAAAAATCCATTGAAAACAAGGCATTTTCCCTTTCCATTAACCTACTAAACAACAGCACATTCAAGCAAAAGGGGTGTTTGTTATAAAATTAACTGTAGAACCATTAACCTACTAATTAAATCTTAAAACCATCTCATTGTCACCATCTCTTTCATAACACCCAAATAAGAATGTAATCAATCATATCAAAAGTAAAATTAACCAATAATAATGAAAATCAAACACGCATGCATTAAAATATAAGATGTTAAATTAACAATAAAAAGGTGAAATTGAAATTGAATTACCATACCTTTCATTGTTCTTTTTTGTAATCTGTATAATCAACTCAAATCAATTTGTTTGAGTTTTGCCCTAATTTTATTGATTTAGGGCTTTTTATCAGCCTTAGGGGTAGGGGATAATGACGATCTTATTAAGGTATATAATCAAATCAATTTGTTTGATCCTTGCCCTAATTTTGTTGATTTGGAGGGTTTTATCAGGCGTAGGGGATAACGATTTGTTAGAGAGATTTCTGGATAGGATTTTTGAACTCATATATTATTTAGGACTTTGATTGAGATTTTGATAATGAAGATTTTAAAAAGTGATAGCAAATCTTCGTGTATTTTGCTTATTGAAATGAATGCAGTTAATATTATTAAAAAAGAGAATACCGAAATTGCCCTTACATATTATTTCCCAGCCAAAAGAAAGTTTTTCTTAATTACAAAAATGCCATACTGCATTTATATATTGTACTTTATGTATTAATATGAGTAAAAAGGGTGGTTCTGTCAGTTCTTTCACTAAGAATGGTTCTGAAAAGAAAGTCTCACTATATATATATATATATATATATATAAAGATTCAGTACACTTATTTAATATGCAGGCTTCAAGTTTTGTAACTCGGACTATGAAAAGTGGACAAACCTGTTATATGAATATGCAAATTATGAAGTGTTGGTGTTGTTTCAGAAATATGAACCATCTTGCATTTACAACTAAAAAGAATATAAACAATCCTCCTAGCAGTTACAACACAAAAATATCCTTCATTTACATAAAAAAAAGAATACAAATCAATTATTCGTTTCATATAGGAGCCACGATTGATTTCCAAGATTGAATTTTGCAATCCCAGGTATGATGTTGAAACTAATATCGAAAATCATATTTTCTAACAATTTCGTTGTAGCTATAATATTTTGGGGGTTACGGTTTTGATTTTATATTTTTATTATGGGTTTGAGTAGTTAGGGATCTTAGTTTGTATTTATGGGGGTTTCTTATATTTTGATTATTTATTTTGAATGTGTTTCTTTATGCAGCCGGTAGCTTTGCCGATTCAGTAGCAAATAGATCTATCTTGGTATATAACCTTTACTTTTTACGATTTACGACTGTATTTAGAAACAGTTTCGCATTCATAGTTATATTTATATACATACTAAAAGTCGTCCGCTCTATAAATAACGTATACTCTCGCCCCAATGACAAATACTCATTCAAATTCAGTGATTGTTAAAAATAAATGCTAAATGAAATAAAATACATGTGTTGCATACAAGTCAGCTCCGCCGCAACGCACGAACACATTCCCACTCAATATTCATTCAAAATCAATTCGCAAAAAGATTATGCCATGCCGCAACGCGCGAGGGTATCTTGCTTGTTTTTTTATAGTAACAGATAGAAGAGTAAAAGTGAGTCGGGTACAAAATAACATGGCTTGATCCAAAAACGGTCAGCAAGCAAAAAATCACGGGATAACTATATACACATGTCATCAAAAACTTAGAGTGTGTTTAGTTGGGGAAAATATCCCATTTTTTAGAAAAAAATTCATTTGAGAATGAAAAAACTGAAAACTTGTTTAGTCGCACTTTTTTCTAATAATTTTTCAAAAAAAAAGAAATTCTTATTTTCCTAATTTTAAATAGAAAAACAAAAAATAACATTTTACCATTCTCCATTTCTAAAAGGAAAAACACAACTCCCATCTAAACAGATTTTCTAAATTCTCAACTCTTCTTTAGAGAAGAAAAACCATTCCCTTCTCTAAGAACTAGTTTTAATACCCGTGCACGTACAAGGTTCATAAATAAAATTAAAAGGAAGAATTAATTTAGTTATTGTGATTTTAAAATATATTATGTATTTTTCTAAAACACATGTAAATAATCAAATTTTACATGCATGGGTTGTTTGATACATTTTGTAATAAACCATTTGTTTGCTATTTACATGCTGAAAAGTATAATATCTGAAACAATCAACACAACCGTTTGAATGCTAGTTAAGATTAGAAAACAACAATTAATTATAGAAACTCTAATTATGGTCTCATATTTTTAATCTCAGCCAACATCATTGTGATCTTGACACCTCTACACAACGCCAAGCAAAAAGACGACAAAGATGAAAACCATGAAGAATTGCACCATCCATCGTTTGAAGGGTAATATTTGGTGGAAGTACAACTAAATAAAAAACCATGCATATTTACACGAAAAGACGTAAAACTCAGTTTCATATACTAACTTGCGGTTTCAAAGTTAAAGGTAGCACTACCGCCGGCCACGCTCTTGTTTGTTGTAATGATGGTGTTACTCCTTCCGTTGCCTAGCTATAAACATTAAGTTTGTTTTGCTGCTTGGAATTTGATAGTTCTCCCTAGGGGTGGCAATTCAGGTCAGGTTCGGGTTAGCAAGTTCGGGTTGGCAGGTTGGCAGGTCAGAAAACCCCAACCCAAACCTGACCAGTTTAAATAATTGGGTTAGCTATGTCAACCCTAACTTGTTTACACATAACCCGAACCTGGCCTATTTAACCTGTATATATACTTGGGTTGGCGGGTTAAATAGGTTACACGGGTTGAATAGGTTAAATGGGTTTCGGGTTGACCCATTTAACCTGTTTTATATACAAAAGTTGGCACGTTACATGGTTAAACATGTTAAACGGGTTTGCAGGTCGACCCGTTTAACATATTTAATACATATAATAAAACATAAATAATTTTTAATTTTAGAAAAAAATCTTAAAAAGGTTGGCGGGTCAACCTGCTTAATTTATTCCCAACCCAAACCAAACCTGTTTAATAAACAGGTCAGATGGGTCGACCCAAACCCGACCCGAAATCTATTAGACTCAACCCGAACCTATTAATTTTGGTGTCGGTTTCAGGTCGGGTTTCGTGTCAGATCAGAATGTGCCACCCCTAGTTCTCCCTGTACACCCATGCCTTTATCTTAATAACGTACCTGCTTTGGCTTCACAGTTGTATACTTCCCAGTTCCCACTACCATCTGTTGTCTAGTCACGTCTGGAATCGTTCCCCCTCAATGCGACTTCTTTTTGTCTCTTTTAGTCAGCCACTCGGGCCACACAGTTGCCTTCTCCTCTTCCTCTTTGTCTTCTTTTAACTTAGATGATGAGTTGTCATTTTATACACTATTTTGGGGTCATTTAATCCCCTAAATCATGAAAATATGCCTAGATTATATGCTTAATCGTTTGTTTTTAGATTTTTAGCACTTGGATGGCATTTGGAGGAAATATACGTGACTTGGGCTCATTTGGAGAAGAAACGGATAAGACTACGACTCTACACCAAGAACCATGAAGAATTATTCACTTAGAGCCTGGAGACGGCGTCGCAACCATAAAGCGACGACGTCATGACATTCATGGTGACGGCGTCAGAGATTCAGCGATGGCGTTAGGACGTGGCCGACTTAAAGTGGATCTAGAACCATCTACGTGGCGACGGCGTCAGGAGTACAAAGCGACGCCGTCGCAGCGATATCTCTATATATACAAAACTGATTTCAGGGTTTTAGGGCCTCAAAACCTTATTGTACAACATTGGATCCATGTTTTAATTCAAGTAAGGTTATTTATCATTAATCATTCAATATGTCTATGTGTTGTAAATTCTCAATCAACTTCTATGTTTACAATACTATTCTATGTTCCTTTTATAAGCTTAAGGAACCCTAAACGCGTTAAGAGATAATGCTTATCTCTTCCTAGATTAACGCTAATTGATAACTATTTCTATAATTACAACCAGACTTAACTGTCTGGTCAAACAGTATTAACTTTAATACTGTCACACTTAAGTTAATGCTGGCAGACTTAACTTGCTCTACCAGACTTAACTTCTAAACTAACAGTACTAACTATTCAGCTATCAGTACTAACTATAACTAACAGACTTAACTTTAATACTAACAGTATTAAGTCTGTTTACAATATTTTCCTAACAAAATATTAAATAGACGGCGGGCTCGTGTAATCCGTTCATGACCTAGGAAATACTTACATTGATCATCACAAGTGTGACAACGCAACATGATTAGGAGAAGCAATCTGATAAGTAATGCATGATTAAGTAAATATATTTAATTGTCATAAAGTTATCACCAATAGTATAGATTAGTTTAGATAATAGTTAAACAAACCAACCTCTCAAATCATTGATTTAATTGCTTTCATAAAATATAAAAACACAAAAATAATCTTCTCTCAACCCCTTGAATTCTGTTAGACCGTGAATAAGCCTTCCCAACCTATTCCCCTAGAGAACGATAACAACCCCCGAGTTTTGCCTATACTACTACTACAACGGTAAGGTGATCTGCCTAGGGAGTTGTAAAACTTCTTGTTGAAATCCTTACGACGACAAGTTTTTGGCGTTGCTACATGGGGAATAGTTAAGTTTTGATCATTGTTTAACTTAGCTCTACTCGCTTGAATCCTTCAAGTTAGACTTTAATTCTGTATATTAGCTTTCTCGTAATCTATCTTTTCTTTGTGTTAATTGTTTCGTAATCCATTCTCGTCAACCTCCATGGGAGACGAGAATCCTATCCGTACCCTTGGAGATTACTCCAAACCTAGCCACGAAGGCTACAAGAGTACCATCGAGCTCCTCGTAAGGAACAACGTGGTACCTCTTCGATCTGACACCATCTGGTTGCTGCAAAATGAATGCTCATTCCATGAACTTCGGTCTGAGGATCCAAACCAACACCTCAAGGATTTCTTAAAACTTATGGACTCACTTGACCTTGACGGTGAAAACAGGGAAAGAACGCGCATGCGTTTATTATAATTTTCCCTTCGCGATCAAGCTTGCAATTGGCTTGAACGTCTTCCAGCAGGATCCATCACCACATGGGAGGATCTTACTACTCGTTTTCTTGCTCAATTCTTTCCGCCGGGAAGGACTGCAAAACTCTGCAATGATATTCTGATGTTCCAACAACATCATGGAGAATCTCTATCTGAAGCATGGACTCGTTTCAAGGACTTACTCCAAAAAGTCCCTCATCATGGCATCGACCTTTGGCTCCAAGTCTAAATTTTTTATGACCATGTCAATCCAGTCACAAGATGAACCATTGATCAATTGGCTGGTGGTAATCTTCGTGACCGAAACGCCAAAGAATCCTAGGCATTATTAGAAGACCTCGCCCTCTATGACAACGAAAGTTGGAACAACCAATAGATTTCGCTAAGCTGGTCAAGGCAATCACTTTGCCTCAAGATGTCCCGAGTACATCCGACCGCCATCTAATCGAGCTTGAAAATCAAGTCCAACGCTTGATGGAAACTCATCTTGCTCCGACGCAACCTACTCAAGTGAACAAAATCACTACCTCACGTGAGATCTGCAATGGTCCACACGACACTCAGTATTGCATGGAAGATCTCAAACAAGCCTTTGTTTAATATGCATCCTCGCGTACCGACGAAGCAGGAGGTAAGTGGTACACTTTTAAGCCTGAGCAAAATAATTTTGGTGACACCTATAATCCGTCATTGAAAAGTCACCCAAACCTTAGGTGGAGACAACCCCAAAATTCCCAAAATAATTTTTCAAACCTACCTAACCTGTTCCAACCCAACGGTCCGATCCTGAACCGTTCCATCAACAACCGTTCTCAAAGCTTTAACAATCAATCAAATCTTGAAGGACTGGTGATATGTGCTTAATTACACATACCTTTTACCTAATAAAACGAGCTTACATGACCAAAAACAGACATAAAATGCCAAATATATGTGTGTTTTGCTTTGTATACTGTGCAGGTAACGGATATTCACTAAAGGACAAAAACAAAGCCAAAAGCGACAAAACCGAGCACGGGAATAGAAAGAGCGTGAAAAGTCAAAGTCAAAATCAAAAAGTCAAAGTCGAAGCCAATGACGTGTGCATCTTAAATGGGCCAACCCGTACCCAAGATAATGGGCCAAGTCAGCCCATTAAGCCTTTTATATAATTAAAAGCCCAAAGCCCAATCATTATAACCCGGCCCAAGATCTAAAGCCCATTAGCCAATTCATTACACCATTAGTCCTTAAGGGTTTGCATCGTTAGTCCTTGAGGACTAACACTGCTAGTCCTTATACCATTTCACCGTTATTCCTTATGGCTTTACACCGTTAGTCCCCGGTTATTACACCATTAGTCCTTAAATAATTACACTAAACCTAACAAACCCCTAACACCCGTTACAACTTAAACACCCAATACCCTTAACCATTACCCGCCAAATTCCCCCTTGTCACTATTCATCCTTCTTCCCCAAAAACCCATCACTCTCAACTCAACCCCACTTCACAAGGTGCCAATTCCACCTTGGCAATCCTATGATTTTTCATTGGCTATGAGACATGGGACAAAATCAATGGCTGTGATTGCTAGACTTGGTGACCAAGATTATTTGATGGCTGAGATTGAAGCCTACGACCTTCTCACACAACAAACACAAGATCAAGACCCAAGTTTTTTAGTTTTTATATAAATAGTTTTAGGTTTCTCTTAAAAAAAGGGATGTAATTTAGGAGTAGATTAACTTTATGCTTATTTACCAGCTTATTTAAACTTTCAGTATTTTACTTTTCAAGCATTATAACCTTTTTAAGATTTATAAATTTTCAATTAAGTTCAATTAAATCCCGTTCTTATGCACTTAAGCTTTAATGCTTTTTTACAAGTCATTTAAATAAGCCTATGAGTCTTGTTTATTGCTTAAAGTCTACTGTTTCTACTTAAAATCCATCCCAAAAGTTACCACAGCTTAATTTGGATGATAAGCCAAAAATGGACGGGCTTATGGACAATACCAGCTTGTTTTAAACAAGCTGGAGCTTAGTAGATAAGCTCTATGAGCATGTTTGACCTGTTTTGAGCAAGGGCTTTTGTAAGTTTTTCATTTTTATAATTTTAGCTTATTTACTGTTCATTTGCTTATTTATGCTTATTATTTGCTTATTCTGTCTTATTAATGCTTAATGATGTTTATTGATGCTTATTATTGCTTAGTTGGTCATTAGATTTCATTTGATTGTATTTTCATACAAAACTGTCCAAAACCCCAAAAAAATAGCTTATATAGTATAGCTTATAAGTTAGTTCTTAGGTTCTTTAGAATTTGCTTATTAGTCTTTTATTTGCTTAGTGCTTTATCTGTTTTCCAAAATCCATGGCTTATTTAGGTTTATTCAAGCTTAAAATGGAATTTTAGATTTTAAAGGAGTGTTTGGATTAAGCATTTTAGCTTAGCAAAATCAAGTTAGGCTGCTTTTAGTTTTCAAAATTAGTTTTAATTAGCTTTAATTTAGTCTAAATACAAGTTTTAATAAGCTTAGATTAGGTAGAATTATGTTTTGAAGATTATTTTATCAAAACCTTAAGTCTGTTAGACCAAAGGATTTCGAAATAGCTTATTTGTTAAGATTACTTATAATCCTATTTGAGGTATGGTATTTATGAGCTGAATAAGTTTTTAGTGCATTAATTAGCATATGTTTTGATTCTTTTGTGCTTAGAAAAACCTTTTAAATCTTTTAGTCCAAAAATCAGTTAGGTATTGATAGTGCTTATGCATTAATGTACAATCACTTTCAAATTAGATTTCTAGCTTATTTGTAGATCTTAATTGATTAAGTCTAGTTTATTTTTGATTATTGAGTCAAGTTA
The DNA here is from genome assembly GCA_026074375.1 of Tanacetum coccineum. NCBI lineage: Eukaryota > Viridiplantae > Streptophyta > Magnoliopsida > Asterales > Asteraceae > Tanacetum > Tanacetum coccineum. The sequence continues at coordinate 7,423 of BQNB010066035.1, read as the reverse complement.
GTAAGTTGTCTTAAGTTTTTAGTCTATTACTTTGCTTATTGAGTCTAAAAATTAAGCAGCAATTCTGTCATTTTAATCCAAAAAGCCAAAAACAGACTAGTCTGTCATCTTTTTAAGCCTTTTTCTAGCTTATTTTCTTTGTCTTTTTGCTTAATCTTAGCTTAAACTTGTTCTTTGGTTAACATTCTTAATCTGTTTTGAGCTTGTAGCTTATTTCTAGTACTTAATTTGTTTTAAATCTAGCTTAAAAAGTGGTCTTAAGTCCTTAGAGTCTGGTCTTCTTTATGTCTGATGTCTTAAATTTTTTTTAGAGTTTTTCAGTATATTTTCTTTACTAATTTCTAGTCCTTGTGCTTATTAGGTCTAAGGGTAAGGATGTTTTAGCGTATTTTCCTTTCTTAGCAGCTTATTAAGTCAAAAAGTCCATTTAGTTTTAGCTTATTTTTTTAAGAGTTGAGAAAACCATTATGTTGCTTATTTGTTGCTTTTTCTAGCTTAATATTAAGCTTCAATAAAAAGTTCATTCATTAAAGTTGTTGGTTTTGGCTTATATTTTAGTTTTTGAAAAAGAAAATTAAAAAAAATTATCAAAAAAATGGAAGCCACAATGGTCGAACCTGTGACCTCCCCTTCACACACCAATACCACACACTTCCAACTCGCCCTTGGGTCTTTTTCGTTATAACTTCACCTTATTTTTCTTTTAAACCCTTTTTAGCTATTAAGCCTTTCAGCCCTATTTTGCTTTTTAACAGCTTATTCCAGTAAGCTATGTGAACCATTTTATTTTTCCTAGGCTTAGAATTGTTCAAAGCACTTTTCTTGAGTTTTTCATAATTTTCCAAGTTAGTTTAATATTTTTAATAATATTTTTAGATTAAATTAGTTTTTAATTCATAATAAAAAATATAAAAGTCAAAAAAATATAATTCTTTTATCTAAAATTTTCTTTTATCATTTAGGACATTTAAAAATTAAATTTACATTTGTAGGGTTAAAATTTGGAGATTTAGGTTTTTAAAGATCAGGTTTTGATCATGTTATCGTTTTTCGTGTTTTAACTTTAATTGCTTTCGTTATTAGCTTGCTTTTATTTGTTCTTGCATGTTATTTGTAGAATTAGAATCCAAATCAAAATTTGATTATTCAAACACGCGATCACGAACTTAAACTCGTTTCTTAATTCACGCCTCGTCGAGAAACGACTCGGGAAGGTTTTTGGATTTTACTTTGGTCAAAAGTAATCTTCTAGAAGCCTTACGGAATAGTCACTCATTCTCATTATTTGATATTTTGGTTATATATTATATATATGTATTAAGCAATTTATATATATATATATATATATATATATATATATATATATATATATATATATATATATATATTAGGTGTTGTGTGTAGTGTGGAATACTTACTCTCTCTTATCATTTGATATTTTGATTTTAATTATATATATATGTATATTAAGCTATATATATAAGTATAGTTAATTTTATGAATCAAAATTTTGGCGCCGCTGCCGAGGAGGTGTGTGCGATTATCAAGTTTACGTTTGAAGATTAGTGTTTGAAGACCCTTCCCCGTGAAGTTATCGCTTTCATTTGTGAATATTTTCTTTTATTATCAAGTAATCAAAAATTCCAAAAAAATTGAAAAACAACAAAATCAACCATTGTGTCACTTGTTAAATCGGCTCACCTTTAGATTACAAACTATAAGAGAAGTATAAGGAGGGTTGATCTGACGAACTTCGACCCGAAAGGAGAAGGTTTTTAAAACGCTTCGCGCTTACCCGCTCCTCCGCTTCTTTGTGCGTTTTCTAAAGAGCTACCGTGCACCTTTGACTATCAGTCCCAAAAATATTTTTCTTTTATAATTATCTTTCATAAAAATCTAAAATTAATCTTCTTATCCTCATATTTGTTTAATTCTAATGTCGTCATACAACCGACGTGGTTATTTCAAGTGTGGAGGTCTGTTTGGTGGTCTATATTGTCGACAATGTACTTGTAAGCGGTGTAGAAGAAATTATACGGATGAAGTTTGTGCTTTATGTTGTCATGAAGTTGAAAAATCTTTCGTTAATGATTCAAATCCAAATTCTTTCATTGATTCTCCAAATATTTTCAACCCACCTCCACAATCCCAGACGTATTTTTGTGAGTTTTGTGGAAACAATGCTCATTATGGTTACGATTGTCCACATCAAGTTTCGTTTATCTATAATCCGTAACCGTGTTACAATCAAGACTTCGATAATGATTTCCCACAAAGTTTTCAAAGTTACACACAACAATATCTTTGTTGTGAAAACTGCGGGGTCCTCATGAGACTTTTCAGTGTCAACCGTTAAACCAAAATTTCTATGAACCTAATATTTGCTATAATTCTAATTCTTCCGGTTTTGACCATTATCAACCCCCGCAGTATACCGTCATTCATTAACCTCCTCAAGAAACGAGTGTGCAAGCCAGAGAAAACCTAATGAAATCTATATAAACCTTTTTAAAGAAGTCTAATCGTATATCTTTTAGAGAAACGCCAAAGGTTTTATTGCTAGCTTGGGAGAAATTTTTTGAAATTAAGCATGCTTTTAAAGAAAAGCAACATCAACCAGAGGATATACAAGAATTGCTTCATAAACTTCTTAAAGATTTGCAAATGATAAGTGAGGAGCTGGCAGATTATATTAATAATCCGAACTAGAATTGTCCTGCCTTCTACGAAGATGATGACGAGGAGTATACTATTGCAATCACACAGTCTTACCAACCGAGGAGCCCGATAACTCTCTAAGTATGGGGGACGAGCATCTTACCACTATTCCGGAAACAAAATCAGACGAATTAATAAAGTCTAGTGTTGAGAACCTTGTCCCAATCCCAAGTGAGTCCGAGGAATTTTACGATATCGAAAGTGAGTATGATGTGCCCGTTTGTGATGATTTTACAACTTTATCTAATCATCTCTTTGATGCTGACAACGATTTTTCCTCTAGTGACGACGAGTCATTTTCTGATGAGGACGTTCCGAAGGAAATTTATTCGAACCCTCTTTTTGATGAAGAAATCATTTCTACTAAGAAAGATCCGCATCACTTTAATGTTGAGTCTGATCTTATAGAATCTTTGCTTAATCAAGATACTTCGATTATTTCTTCTCCTAAGATCGATTCTCTTCTCGAGGAGTTCTCCGGTGAACTCGCTCTTATCGATTTAATTCCACCGGGAATTGATGAAACCGACTTTGATCCTGAGGAAGAAATTCGTCTTGTTGAGAAATTATTGTATGATAATTCATCTCCTCGACCTCCGAAAGAACTTAATTCTGAAAATTTTGATGCTGTAATCGAATCTTTCTCTCCATCTCCTATCCCCGTTGAGGGTAGTGACTCTCTTATGGAGGAGATTGATATTTTTCTTGCTCCGGATGACTTAATACCACCGGGTATTAAGAATGATGACTATGACTCAGAAGGGGATATTCTTGAAGAATTGCTTAACAATGATTCCCTTTCATTGCCTGAGAATGAGTCATTTCACTTTGATCGTTATTATGATTCATCATCTCCTCGTCCTCTTGTGAAACCACCGGATGATGATGGAATTTACTTTGATGCTGAGCCTGATACGGGAATTTTGACTGTAAAAGTGGTGGATGATATTTCTGAACATTATGTTTTAAGCCTAGAATTTTAACACCCCAACCCACCCTTTCTCCTCATCTTTTATCTCATCGGGGCTTTAAAGCTTTCCAGCTCATTTATGATTTTTCTGAAAGCCCAATGATGATTTATGGAGGGAACATTCCTATCTTGGATGTCCTGTTTCTCCATTTCTATCCCCCTTGACCAGCTCAAGTATGGGGGATCGAGTCAGGCTCAAGACTCGGTTAACAAAAATAAGCGCTTCGTGGGTGGCAACCCATGCTTATCCTTATATATTTATAATAGTAGTAATGAATAAGTGTGACGTGAGGAGGTTTGCCTCTTCCTTTCTCGTGTTTTGTGGTTTTTGTTGTATGTCCAGGATTGCCCCGGATTATGAAGCCTCTCGTGCTCGTGGTTTTGTCCTTCGTTAACTCGAGCTTCAATCCTTTGCATAATTATAGGAATCCAATATCCTAAATCTTATCGACTAACGTTTATCTTTGAGCACACTTAATAAACGGCTTTAGATTTACGTAAAGACCATTCTTAAAACATTGAGGGCAATGTTTAGTTCTAGTATGGGGGAGATCTATCGATTTTATTGTACATGCAGTCGTTGTTTTCACGTAATCCCGTTTTTACCACCAAAATACCAAAAAAATGAAAAAAAATTTAAAAATTTTCAAAAAATAAAATAAGTGTTTTATCACAATGTTGACTTTCCTGCTGGGTAGAATAAGAATAAATTTTGACTCGATCGAGTGTGTTGAGCTCTTAGCTTTGTCCCTTAACCGTTATAAACTTGACTAAGCATTCGCGGATCTTTTTATTAAAGATTTTAAATTTGCGAAGAACGAGAAATGATAGAGTTAATTATGAGTTAGATGCTAAACAAGGATTAGTTAGAAATCTTAAGAGCTCATAAGTGTAGTTTGTGGCTTTTTCTCCCATAAGCTTCTAACCGGACTAATAATACGTGCTCTTTTCGAAAATTAAACTTAAATCAACGATTTTTGAAGTATAGTCGATAACAATAATTTATTTAGTCTTAGTTCAAATTTATACTTAATTTTCTAAAAAGAAATTTTCTCTATATCGTGGTAATATAAAGTGTAAAAAAATGAAAAATGAGGTAATAATAATAATAATAAAAACTGTGGGCTAATAAAAGTTTACTGCATCTTGCCGGCTCACAACGGATGTTGCAGTCTTCTAAATATGGCACATAGTAATTATCCGAGACTGAAAAAAGTTTGCTGCATCTTGCCGGCTCACAACCGATGTTGCAGCCATCTAAAAGGTCGAGGATTTCCTTAGTTTAAAGGATGTATAATTATATTAAGTGTAATATATGTGATTTAATAAATACAGGGAAAATCTCTTTTTTCTTAAATATAAATATGCTTTTGAACTAAGACTATTTCATTTTAAGTTGTGGTTTTTCTAAATGAATTGTTTAACGGGAAGCCTAAGAGTTTTTGAAACCGAAGGTCCGTAAGTTCCGATACTATTCTTTGTGGGGTGTCAAAAGCCTGGTCACCTAAGCCGGTCTCGGCTGGGATGTGCCGAGAAGAAAGTCGCTACATGGAATGATCTCGCCTTCAAAATCATAATTCTTGGGTGGAACGTGAAGCATAGAAATATTGCAATTTTCTTAAAAGAAGTTTGATCTATGGTTGAAATTCGAAATAAGCACATTCACCTAAGATATAATAATTGTCGGGAGTGAAAAGTTTCAAAAGTTACAAGTATGAGGAGTTTAGCATCTTAACTTATATTTAACGGTGATTTTGTTTTTAAGCTTGGTTTGGGACAATTTAAAAATCAGGGACGATGAATTTATCCTTTTGGACATTTTAAGATTGAAGTGCTTCTTATTCCGTGACCCTAAAAGTTATGAAAATAACGAAACTCCAAACATTCTAGTTAGTTGCTAAAAAAAGTATAAAAAATGAGAAAAAGGAAAAATTACAAAAAAAATATGTGTGGTAATAAGTGTTAATATTTAAAAATGGTCGAAACGGGGCTTTTCAAAACTAATGATTCTTTAATTCCCTTTGATGAACACTTAGCTACTTTTCGAGGTAATTAGTCGAAGGGATTGAGATTTTTGGTTTTCTAAAGAGTTTACTTATGGCATTGCGTGAGGACACGACAATATCTTAGTATGGGGGATTTTAGTATGTGCTTAATTACACATACCTTTTACCTAATAAAACGAGCCTAAATGACAAAAAACGGACATAAAATACCAAATATATGTGTGTTTTGCTTTGTATATTGTGCAGGTAACAGATATTCACTAAAGGACAAAAACAAAGCCAAAACCGACAAAACCTAGCACGAGAATGGAAAGAGCGTGAAAAGTCAAAGTCAAAATAAAAAAGTCAAAGTCGAGGCCAATGACGTGTGCATCTTAAAGGGGCCAACCCGTACCCAAGATAATGAGCCAAGTCAGCCCATTAAGCCTTTTATATAATTAAAAGCCCAAAGCCCAATCATTATAACCCGGCCCAAGATCTAAAGCCCATTAGTGAATCCATTACACCATTAGTCCTTAAGGGTTTACATCGTTAGTCCTTGAGGACTAACACTGCTAGTCCTTATACCATTTCACCGTTAGTCCTTATGGCTTTACACCGTTAGTCCTTGGTTATTACACCATTAGTCCTTAAACAATTACACCATTAATCCTAAACCTAACAAACCCCTAATACCTGTTACAACTTAAACACCCAATACCATTAACCATTACCCGCCAAATTCCCCCTTGTCACTTTTCATTCCTCTTCCCCAAAAACCCACCACTCTCAACTCAACCCCACTTCACAAGGTGCCAATTCCACCTTGGCAATCCTATGATTTTTCATTGGCTATGAGACATGGGACAAAATCAATGGCTGTGATTGCTAGACTTGGTGACCAAGATTATTTGATGGCTGAGATTGAAGACTTCGACCTTCTCACACAACAAACACAAGATCAAGACCCAAGCTTTTTAGTTTTTATAGAAATAGTTTTAGGTTTCTCTTAAAAAAGGATGTAATTTAGGAGTAGATTAACTTTATGCTTATTTACCAGCTTATTTAAACTTTTAGTATTTTACTTTTCAAGCATTGTAACCTTTTTAAGATTTATAAATTTTTAATTAAGTTCATTTAAATCATGTTCTTATGCACTTAAACTTTAATACTTTTTTACAAGTCATTTAAATAAGCTTATGAGTCTTGTTTATTGCTTAAAGTATATTGTTTCTACTTAAAATCCATCCCAAAAGTTACCACAACTTAATTTGGATGATAAGCCAAAAATGGACGGGCTTATGGACAATACCAGCTTGTTTTAAACAAGCTGGAGCTTAGTAGATAAGCTCTATGAGCATGTTTGACCTGTTTTGAGCAAGGGCTTTTGTTAGTTTTTCATTTTTTATAATTTTAGCTTATTTACTGTTCATTTGCTTATTTATGCTTATTATTTGCTTATTCTTTCTTATTAATGCTTAATGATGTTTATTGATGCTTATTATTTCTTAGTTGGTCATTATATTTCATTTGATTGTATTTTCATACAAAACTGTCTAAAGCCCAAAAAATAGCTTATATAGTATAGCTTATAAGTTAGTGCTTAGGTTCCTTAGAATTTGCTTATTAGTCTTTATTTGCTTGTGCTTTATCTGTTTTCCAAAATCCAGGGATTATTTAGGTTTATTCAAGCTTAACATGGAATTTTAGATTTTAAAGGAGTGTTTGGATTAAGCATTTTAGCTTAGCA
>BQNB010066034.1:0-34717 GCA_026074375.1 Tanacetum coccineum | reverse complement strand
ACCCCGTTAGATACAAAAACTTTCTCAATCATTTATATGATGCATAAAAATGCCCGTTAGATGTCATAAATTTGAAAAAAAATACTCCCCCCTCAATCAATGACCCGTTTTCTATTTAAAGAGCTGTAGTCATTGATTGAGTGTCAAGTTTTGAAAAACTCAGTTCCGATTGATTGTCAAACACTACATTTCCACCTTTTGAAACACAAATAATTTTTTGAAGAATCATAGACGGAAAATCATTTGGATAAAAAGAAGACTTCTCTTCTGGATCAAGAAATAATGCACTGAAGCGTACATTAAATCGGAGTTGCATGGATATAAAGTAATCCATGCCCGGGAGAACTTAATCACTCGTTGTTAGGAACAACCGTCGTTTTGGCGACGTGCTTTCCTCATTTTGAATACCGGGTTGCATATCAGAAATAATAGCAAGCCATAAAGACATGTTTTGAAAAGTTTAAACTTCCGATCGAGCTTCATTTAAAGACCCGTGTCATTATTAAATGACATTTCTAGGACTGTAAATGTTATCGATAAACAGAAGACATGTCTTGAATTTTTTTTATCAAGAATATGTACATATATACAACAAAATTCCTGAGCTGTGAGCGATCTCCAGTCAGATGTTTTGAGCAGCCTGATTCCAAATACCAAAGGACGAATTATACGACCTGCATTTGAACACAGACCAAAATGGAGAGTTAGATACATTGGATCCCCAATCGATGTTGGGGTCCGGTTGGTTAGAGCAAACAATATTGTAATCCACGGGGGCATGTTGTGCCTGAGGGTATCGAAAAATGGAATGACTTCTGTTAAGTAACACCATTTAGTTTGCTCAAAACCCCTTTCCCCTTCAGTTATTCCCGTTGGTGTAATTCGTTTCTTACAAGTCTTTTCAAAGTCCCAAAAAAGTTAAGTAATTACATATAGACCAATATTTACTTGACTTGTGGTTGGAAGCGTTCGGGGGACCAGATGGACAGGTGTATTGGGAGGATACACAGTCGCAGGTGGTAAAACTGGAAAGGGTGGGGTCTTTGCCTTTAGCTCTTCGGCCTTACGTTTTTCTAGATCTATGGACTAAAAAACTTGTTCAGGGGTTAGTTGGGTATGTGGTGTGAAAGTTGCAAGGAAGTTCTCTTTGGAAAAATTAGGAGGTATGTACTTAATCCTCTTTTCCACACACACGGGGTCATTCATTTTCTCATGCATTTTCTGCCTAGCTAACTCAACTAACTCTAGGTCTTCCTCAGATGAAGGGACATTTGTAGGGTCATGGTTCGGATTAATAATTTCATTACCATCATAAAGTGTTGGTTGAGCCACTTTGGCCTTTCTAAGGTAAAATGGGTTCTACGCACCTATGGCTATTTCCGAATACTGTTCACACAACTTTTTAGGCTTCAGCATCATATGAACAGTTTGAATAGATTGATCTTGTGCGTGTAACTTATTTTCAAGTTTATCCTTTAGCTTTCTCAAGTTTGAAAAATCATTCAGAAGTTGAGACTCTCTTTGCTTAAAAGTCTGTTGTAAAGTATTTACATTTTCTTGTATTACCGTTTGACTTTTAATAGAGTGGTTAAGCTGTAGCTTAACGGAATGTAGCTCTTGTTTTAGTTTTTCTTCCTTTCGATTACGATCTTATATAAGTATACGCATTTGATCATCCATTCTCTATTCCTGTTCAGTAAGTTCAAACTTAACACGTTGTTCATATATGGCAACTTGTTCCTTATATATGGCTAGTTCAGTTACTGACGGTTCATTAGGAGTGTGCACATTATTATCAATCAACACATATGCAGTATTTGGAGCAGAAGATGTACAAATTGGTACAACAGAAACGTCATCGGTGGTCAGATATTGTTCATATAGGATAACATTACTATTACCCATATCAGCATTATTTGAGTTAATAACAGTTAACTGTTGTACTTTGCCATGAATCTCATGCTCGACATGATCATTATTACTAGCAACATTAGCATTTTCCAGATCAGGTACCTAAGATAATATTGATGTATCGGATGAGCTAGCTTGTAGATTTATTGGCCTAACTGATGACAGATTTGCCATGAAGATAGACTGAGCAGTAGGTTCATCATCAACATCTGAGTCAAAAGCATCACACTCATCTTCCTGGAAAATGTTATCTTCATTCCGAGCCAAATCCCTGATAGGTTGGTTATCCACATCAGCATCAAAAGTGTTGGGTTGTTCTCCAACCAGAAAGAGTAACTCTTCTTCATCCATCACTGCTCCATTCTCTTGGGCTTGCATCAGCAGCATCTTGTCCTTGAAGTAATCAGAATTCTGTGGACGCTTTAGCTGAGTGCAGTTCCGTGTAATATGCCCTATCCCATTACAGTTATAACACTTGATAGGTTTTCCTTGACCTGCATTAGCATCCCCAACTCTATTCTGTGTACCTCCAAAACCCGCTACACCATTTCCCCAAGCAAAGTTCCTCTGATTCTGATTCTGTCATCCTTGGACATTCTAAACCACAATCTAACCATCCTGAATTGTTGCTTAATTTCGGGTGTTAGATGAGGTTTAAAGTTGGTTGTTTGTCTATGGGAGGGTTGCTCTGAATGATTGGGTGAGTAGTGCAACTTATTTGGTGAGGGTGTCAAGGATTTCATCAGTTTGGGTGTATCCAGTGTCAAGTGATGATGGTTCAGCAAATTGTGGATATGTTATTGATTGGACATTTTGAGACTGAGAAGGTGTTGTGGATGATTGATATTAAAGAGACTGACTCTGTGATGGTTGGGAGTAGGGTTGCATACTTGAGACAAAGGCAAGCGGATCATTAGTGGGTAGAGTGATTCTTTCAATTATCAGTCGATCTTGTGCAGCATGCTTCTCATGTTGTTTCAAGTATGCATACAGCTGTTCATGATTTGTCTCTTTCAGACCTTTGTTCAGTTTAACTGCTATGACAAATCTATCCCATTCAGGTGACATGTTGTTGACAAACTTGGAGTTTAGTTGAATGTTAGGCATAGTCATCCTGATATTCCTCATGTCATTAACAAGCTTGTGGAACCGGACATAGTACTCATTGATATTTTCACCAGGAAGCATCTTGAAGCGTTCAAATTCATCATACAACTGAGATTCTCTGTCTTCTTTGGTGAGTTCAGATCCCGCGAGAAGCATTTTGACATTGTCCCATATTGCTTTTGCTTCAATGTTGTGATTGATGAGCTTGTAGATGTCTTTGGGTAATCCTTGAAGTACAATGTTGGTTGCACGGACATCGACATTGAATCGTTTCTTTTCATTGTCATCAAGATCATCATAAGTTCGAGACCTTTCTGGTCCAAGAAGAACACCCCCTTCAGGTGTGGTGCCTAGTGTGCCCTGGTGACTCTAAGCTGAAATGGACCTTGATCAATCGTCTAAAGAATATAAACTCCATTTTCCTTTCCTTTATAATACAACCGGATTCTTTGTGACCATGATTCGTAATTAGTCCTATCAAGCATAGGAGGGCGGGTATCAGAACTGACTGCTTGAATATCATCAGAATTACTAGACATGATTAATTTTTTGTGTTATGATAAACTTTGGATCGGTACAATGATTAGTGATTGTATGTTAAAAGTGATGATTGTTTGTTGATAAAGGTGATATGTTGTTTGTTTGTGATTTGGTTTGGTTTAATTAAGTTTTCTGATAATTCAAATGACCCTCTTTTGGAACTTCCCGAGTTTGAATCATTTCATTTTGATCCGTCATTTCCTCGTACTCCTCCGGAACCACCAGATGTTGAGATTAGCTTAATTATTGAACCCAATGTGCAAGTGATAAACAATGTTGATGAGCTTAATGAAGACGAATGTTTTGACCCAAAAACGCAATAAGGGTCTTCAACTTGGGACAAAACGTAGGACATAAAACGCAATGAGAAGGAGACAAAACGCAGTGACGTGTCTTGGGCAAAACGCAATCAACTCTTGAGACAAAATGCAATCAAGAAATTAATTGGGCAGAGTTTATCCTAGTCAAAACGCAATGAGGGTCTTCAACTTGAGACAAAACGCAATAAACAAAATGCAACATGTAGTGTTAACCAAAACGCAATACACAAAATGCAACTGATAAAACGCAACTGGTGTACTACACTAGAAGACAAACCGCAGTGTACTATTCTCTGACAAAATGCAACTAAGAAACGTCTTCTAGGGAGACAAAACGCAATTTCCAGAAAAGCTTCAAATCACTAAGAATCACCCTTTTGAACGTTTAAGCTTGGATTTTCTTGCACAACTTGGTACTAGAAGGCTAAAACTACACTAAAAACACTAACTTTAACACCACAAACGTGAGAATCAAAGAAAGCCAATGTAAAAACCATAAACCTTCAAAAACTAAATTTTTGATTAATTCTTCCAAGAGAAACGCACATACAATCTAAGTAATCATCCCATGTGCTCTAATACCAATTGTAGTATATTAGATATCATAACACAAGCCTAGGAATGATGGTTGGCCGATTCTAGAGAGAAAATGGGAAGTTCTAGTGAGAGAAAGACACTTAGTGTGTGTTTGTAATACAATGAACAACCAACCCTTCCCATGGCTGTAAAGGGTGTTTAAATACAAGAGTTTAAGTGCCCTAAGTGGGCTATGGAGTGGGCTAATATGTGGGTAAAGACCCGGCCCAACACCATAAGTCATACGCTAACGATTAAACTACGATCTATGCTATTCTAGATAATACATAGGGTGACCGAGTCTTTTTCGTAAACCTAACAAAACTTCATAAAGTTTAACGTATATCTTTGATTTATTATGGAAATATTGTATCGTTGTTCGGGCTATCATAATCCAGAGGCCATGTAGTATCGTTTGAGGAGCTATGGCACTTTAAATCGTAAACCCAGCAAACTCGTCAAAATGAAAACTCAAATGAATACCTTCATATAAAATTCCCTAGTAACATGATACGATAAGATTTTTACATTTCTTCAAAAGTTAGTTGATGATAATTTATGTTAAATATATGACGAAATAATGCGTCAATTTCTGATTAATAACGATAAATGTGTCGGGTTTTAATTAAATCGAGTTTTATAATATTAATATATATTTTTATAATTTATATAAAAATATAGTATGTTATATTTTCAAGTTTGCAAAATTGGCAATATATACCCTTGGTTTATAAACTTTACGACTTTAGTCCTTTATATATAAAGTATATATAGATTAAACCTTTAACTTTGAAAATTGGCAAAATAGGTCCTTATAGTTATAACTTTAGAATAATGATATTTTCAGCCCCTTTAGTTATAAATTTTAGAAAGTTACGATATATACCCCTTGCATGAAATACTTGCGCAAAACAAGTCCAAAAAGCCATGCAAGCTTATTTTATGATCCCAAATGATATTTGCAGGTTATAGCTTATTAGAATAAGCAAAAATAAGATGTTCTAATGTAACAAAAGTTTAGAAAAGGATTCGTTAGCTAGAAAATCAAAACGGGTCGTTTTTAGGGTTTTTATCAAAAACACATGGGTTTGAGGATTCAAAGCTTCAAACAAGAGTTTACATATGATATTAAGAGTATTATGAACATTATTGTACAGAATATAAGCTTATGGAACAAGATCTTAGGCTTACTTGAGCTAAAATCGGTCAAAATGGGTTTTTCGGGTTCGTACGCCTAGTAACGACTTCAAGGCTTCGTTTTTCTTGCCTCTTGGCTTCTATTATGAGCTTAGGGACTTCTCTTGATCTTCTATTGCTGCTATGGAAGGATTAGAATTCCATTTTGGGGTATGAGATGAGATGTGTAGGATGATTTGAAAGGGTGCTTTGTTTCATGTATTTATAGGGGTACAAGACCCTTGGTGCCCAAGTTTATGTGATGAAAATATCTAGGGCTAGTTAAGGATGACAAGGAATAGCTATGGTGTGAGTATGCAAGGCTAGAAGCTAGTTTGGAGATGTGGAGAGGGTTTTGGAGGCCACGGCTAAAGAAAGGAAGACAAGGAGGTGATTTTTGCAACTTGGTGAGCAAGGTGGTGAATAAGGTGCTTGTAAGATACTTAGGTGGCTGCTTGGTGAGTCATATTGGTGCTTGAGGTGCTAGGTTGGTAGCTTAGGAGTAAAAATGGGTCAAAATGGAAAGAAAATGGTGTCGGGTTGGTTTTTCTTTCGGGTTAGGGTTTTGGACTTTTAGATTGAGTTAGGGTTATGGTTTAGGATAGATTAAGGTTTAGGATTAGTGTTAGGATTGAGATTAGGGCTTAGGATTAAGGTTTAGGGCTTAGTTTTAGGTTTAGGGTTTAGTTTTTAGTTGAAAGTGAAATTAGGGTTTAGGATGAATTAGGGTTTAGGTTTAAGGTTTAAAAGTCATGCATTAAGTGCTTGTACCTTGTGTTAAAGTGGTGTAAAGTTTAAACATGGTTTAGGAGCTTAAATGACCTAATTAGGTTTTTAGGCATTATTGACTTGTACATTGAGCTTAAATAAGTTGTACATTGACTTGGAGGGAAAATATGATTCAAATATTATGCATTGTACACTTGTACACATGCTTTGAAGGCTTGTACATTTATTTTATATGTATACATTACATATAACTTAGGGGTTTAGATTTGAACGTTATCGTTAATGCTTGTTTTGAAATAACGTTTTAAAAAGTACGTTAAATGGATAATGTACTTAGTAACAATGATATTAGATTTAGACTAGATATTAGGATGTTTATATGATATAAACATAAATATAGATGGCATTGATAGAGGTTGCGTGAGCTCGTTTACTTTAGAGATGCAAGTTACGTTGCATAATGAGATAAAGCAAAAAAATTCCTTGTAAGAAGGTGATATATTTATAATAGATGGATATTACATTGCATCTAATTTAATAGATGGAAAATTACATTGATGAAAATTGCAGGTTGTTATTGATTATCGTATAATACGTAAGTATAAAGAAATTTACTAGAAATCCTTGAGGATAAAGATTAAAAGCAAACTCTACACAAAAATATCGTACGTTAACCGGTAAGTGTTCACCGGGTCGTTTATACCCCAAGAATTATGAATTGAGACCCCGTTTTAATTTGGACAACGATTTGAATGGTTTCAAAGATTATGATTTGGTTATCTATTTCTACAGCTAAAAACATAAAAATCATGCAAAGAAAATTAATGACTAAACAATTTAACACGAAAATGATAACGAGAAATAAAGAAAACGCATCTAATAAGCAAGTATGCTAAAATTAAGACCTACGAACGCAAATTTAATTTCTAAACCTAGAAAATGATAAAAGAAAATTTTATAAAAAAGAATTTTATTTTTTTTGATTATTTTTCTATTTTTTTAAAGTTTTTAATCAAAATAAATGCACGAAAAATATAAAACTTTGAATTAAAAATCCTAGAAAATTACTGAAAATAGCTGAAGTAATAAAGAATGCAGGAAAAATATAAGAACCTAAAACACAATAAGCTGGGAAAAAGCAATTTAGCACGCGAAGTGCTTATTTAGGAAAAGGACTTAAAATGTATTTAAAAGCTAAGTGTTGTAGGGCAATAACAGATTGCCCTACTGGTGCAGATGGTATTGTGTGTGTGTTGTGAGACTTGTATGTGTGAAGAGTTAGGTCACAGGTTCGAACCTGTGGCTTAACTTTTTTGCAAAATTTTTTATTTTGAAAACTTTTTGAATTAACTTATAAAACAAATGAAAATAAGCAAATTTTGTAAAAAAAACTTTTATTTTTACTTAAGCAATAAGCCAAAAAATGAGCTTTAAAGTGACAAATTATGACTTAAAGTTCTAAAGGCTTTTTCAATAAACTAGATAGCTAGAAAACTAAAAATAAGCTGAAACAAGAACTTCATAAGCTACCTACAATTTACACTAACCTAATAAGCAAGGCTGAACCAAATTTGAACAACATCAATAAGCCATAAGCTGGAAAAACTAATTAAGCCTTTAAGGGAAAACAGTTATCAAAACAGACTAACATGCTACTTTGAGCTTAATTTTAAGCAAACAAAAGGATCCTTATAGCTTAAGACTATACCATTAGAAAGCTCATCATAAAAGCTACTTAAAACAGCTTTTGAAAAGTAGTTTGAAATACATTTAATTAAAGAAAAAGCTAATTTAAATTAGCTGTTTGACTCAGTATGTGCTGAGTTTTGGTTTTTATAAAAAGACAAAAATAGTTACTCAAATAAACTTTTTAAACTAAAATAAGCCCTATTATAACTAGATTGGCCTAAAAACTACTTGTGCTCTAAGTTTCAAACCCTAATTTCTACTTTAACTAGCTGAAATTTAATAATGAAAGTGGCATTTTGTCTGTTTTTTACTATATGATATGCTTGACAAAAGATGACCAAAACTTTAAACTAATTGTGCAGACTTAAAAACTTGAATCTATACTAATTTAAACACTAGAAACAAGATCAAATTGAGTAACTAATTCAGCCAGAACAAGCTTAAGCTTAAAATGCATATGAGACAGAACTTGTGCTAATATACTTTAATTACTAGTACTCAAACTAATCATAAACTGATAAAACTTAAATAAAACCTTAAACTATAATCTCATAAACCTCAATATGATATATAAAACCAATTTAAAGAACCTAATGGCCTTTGACAGCACACTAAGGTTAGTGTTGTCTTGTGCCAAACACCTCTTTAAACAACTCATAATCATTTTTTGCTTATGAAATTCAAAATTAAAGCTCAAACTTAAGATACCAGATAATGATTAGCTTTTGCAAAACCTATTAAACATATTTTCATAATCAAATAAGCAAAAATGATAGGCTCTAAGCTAATGCTACTATTTTTTAATTTTATAACTGTTTTATAATAAATACTTGCAAAATGAAATTTAATCTAACAAATGAACTAAATAAGCATCAAACAACTATAATAAGCAGATATAAGTTATTCTAAACTAAAATAAGCAGGAAATAAGTAGGTTAAGCTAAAATGAAAAGTATACTAGAATATGAAATGTCAGCAAAGAAAATAGAAAAAGAAAAAGGAATGAGTACCTCCACCTCAGCTAAACAAAGGTGAATGCTCAAAATAGAGCTTATAGAAGCAGCTTAAGCTTATAGCTTTAAGCTTAATCTAATACCTAATCTAATCCTAACTCCTGACCATCAGGAACTATTACCAGCTTGAATACTCAGAGCAGCCATCCAATTCCATAGAGTATTCAAGCTTTTAAGAGCTTTTAGTAGTATTTGAACAAATTTTAGCTTATGAAATGGTATTAAAGAGAGCATTTAAACCATAAGTGCAAAATAAGTAAAAACAGAAATTGTAAATTAGACAAAGAGTAAACAAAACTTTTTATTGATTCAAATATTGAGTACAATCTTAAAAAGGAGATTACATTAACTAAAAATAGAATTAAAAATGATACATTAAGCTAAAAATTGCATAAGCTAAAAGATATTCTAAAACTACATTAAAGCTAGATAAGATCCCCTGTGTGTGTGAGATGAGCTCCCTTTTATAGGCAAGAGTGGATGCTTCTAGGTCCTTTAGATGATCCTCTTGCTTTGATCTTAGCTTATAATTTCTAACCAATCATTGTTCTTTAATTTGAAGCCCTTGGATGAGATAAGAGTCACACGGATTGCCAGCGTAGCAATCCCAACTTCTTGGAGCCGTGTACTTCTTTTACACTAATTTTAATGTAAATTTCCTCATTTTGGTGTGTTTGTTTGATGTATGCGTGGCATTCCTTGTGTCAGAGAGTGTAAGACTTGGCCAATCACAATCAAGGGTGACGTTTCTTATTGCTGATGTGGAGCTTGGCACTCGAATCTTTGTTGCCACGCTTCTAGAAGAGTTAATTGCACTTTGATTGAGTTAATTTTAAGCAGGGTAATTTGGGGGAGATGGTGAATAGTAAAACATTTTCCCGCCTTTTTTTATTTTCTTGTTCATTTTTGAGTTTGACTGAGGTAAAGTGGGGGTTGACTTGGGCTTAGGTTTATATCAAAAGGGGTTTGGGCTTGGTAATATGGTTTTGGGTTTGGTTAATTGTTAAGGGTACATTTGGACTTAACGACCGTTAGTCCCTAAGTATTAAAGGACTAACGATGTTATTGGTTTAAGGACTTTTGGTGAAAATGGTTTATCATTAAGGGCTATCGGAATCCAAATAATCACTTCACTTCATAATGATGAACAAGAAAATAAGCTAGGAGATGAGAAGAATTGTAGAGAGAAACTTAAGAGAGAAAAAGTGGAGGTTGATTTACTTGTGAAAATACAAATGAGACCAACAACCCTCTCTCCACACATGGAGAGGGGTTTATATACCCTAGATGGGCCGACCTTAAAAGGCTTAGTGTGCCAAGGGTTTGTCTTGGGTTGGGCTCGAGTTTACTTAGGCTTTCGCCCAATACACATAACCTATTAGATTACATTAAATGAGCCCAATACCCATTCTAGCCTATTACAACATTTAATATATAAATGATCGAGACCTAATATTCCAAATGAATGAACTTCTCGTTCGACTCAATATTTTTGAGGCTAACAATCTCCCCCGAAGTGAGTTCATTGTGACACTCCTTCGTGAGATCAATGAGATTGCTTTTGTCGTTAAGCTCTTGTCTTTGTCTTGGTCTTTATCTTGTTGTAGGCTTGTTCCTTCATGCTTTGTGATCTTTGATCTTTAGCCTTTGTCATTGTCTTTTGACTTTGTCTTTTCGTCCGAGATCTTTAAATCTTTATCCTTCCGTCTTGATCGTCTTTGCCACCTTGCGATCTTGTGTCTTGACCAACATGCTCATACTTTGCATCATCTTGAAAGCTTGCTAACAATCTCCCTTGATAGACTTGATATCTTTGAAGGAAGATCTTGTATATCAGAGTTTGTGCGGAAGTCTTTGTCTTTAATTCTTGAGCTTTCATGATTCTTGAATCTTGATGCTTATAGTATGTCTTTGTAGTTTGAGCATGAGCATGTGGTAATGAATCCGACTTCAGCTGGAATAAGGCATCACCATCTCCATCTTTATGTATCCTGAAATAAAACAGTTAGCAATAAAGCGTGTGGACGAATATGGCTTTGTCATTCGTCCGGATTTGGTTAGATTAACCTCCGGTTCCGTAGGACCGTTTTACAGTATAAATACTGTACCTGTGATCAGGTAGATTCAAAGAATCTCCTTGACAGGGTTTCCAGCTCAAAGCGTAGGATCTTCTAACACAGATGTATTAGATTTACCATGCTTGCTAGTTCTCATTACCGGAACGTCTCAAAGCAGACAACACGGTAAGAGTGAATCAGATAGTTACTATCTTTCTGATTAAGCCGTCAATTCATTTCCTGGAACAAGTTTGATTCACATTGAATCGCACCATCGTTTCTTTCCAGTTGACACAAGTTTGATTCATATAGAATCTCGCAAGTCACCTACCAAGAGCTTGTTTGATGCTGGCTCAAGCAGGATTTCCATCTTCATTGTGAGTACATAAGTATCACTCGGATGTTCTGGCACAATCACAAGGATAATGCGTAGGACTCTTGTTAACAGCTTGTGAACTTATTGGTGTTCAACAAGTGTTAGTAATGGAATGTGTCCTAATGAGATTTATTTATGGATCTCTTGGCTCTAGACTCGATTAGTGCGTTTTGGTTTTAGTAATCGGAGGCTGGAGCAGACTGCCACCTATTCAATATTAACTAACTCGTAGTGAGAAAGTCAATAGAAGTCGTGTGTATCTCCGTGACAAATGAGACAAGTTTCTTTTGAAGAGAACCCGTAATGGCTGGAAAGGAGTTGTGCATTGCTTCACTGGTCCATGGATGTGTCTTCAATGTCAGCATCAACATTTTGATTCTGACAGCAATGTATTTGACACGTTTCTGCTAAGTTGTGTGGGTGCTTTATATTTTCACCCTTTTCCATTCAATTTCTTTTTTAATTCTTCAACCTTCATGCTTACCAAGACGTCATTACTAACACTTGTTGTTGATTGTTCCAGTGTTAGATCAATCTAGTCGGCAATTCTTCCCTTATACACTTCATCTCATCATACCTAGGACTGCTATTTCTAACTATGGAGTGTCCTTGGGTAGATCCTCCGGGTTCTGTTGGATCATAGGGACAAATACCTAACCTTACCACCTTATGTCTTCAGAATCGTCGTGAAATAAGATGTTGTAAGGTATGAGATCGTAACCATAAAACCTTTACCGAAGAGTATCAAGCACTTTGAGTCTTTTAGATCACATTTTAATTACATTTCTCTCCTTATTTTAAAAAAAAAAATAAAAAATTCTACAGTCACTTCGATTTTGAAATACGTGTGATTAAATTTGTCTGAAAAGGTCATGGGGAAAAATTGTTGAAGCTCAGCATGAATTATGTGGAACTGTGTCATCTTCTTCCCTTAATTTTACATATTGTTTGACACCAATAAAAATGATACCCCAAGTTGTAAAATCGATATAAAATTGAGGTTGAACACTTAGTCGTCTTATAACTATCATTCTATTGAATTGTCATTATTATCTTGTTGTTATTAAGAGACTTTTTGGGAATGGTTTGAATACATAATGAATGGTCGTGAGATGATGTATCCAAACACATTAAACGTTGTTTTTCTAAAAACTCCCCCTTGAAAGATGGAGCGTTGAACACACAATTTTGAAAGATTATGTAATTGTCAGTGATAAATTCTTGAAAATTGTGTTCAAACATGTTTTGAAACATCATGGTTAGAAGACTTCTCTTACACTCTAAGGGTACGCGCACTTATGCGTACACTATCCTTTTTTCTTGAGCTTAAAACTTTGAATGTCTTGTGTGCTTGAGGTGTAAATGTTAGAAGAATTCTCTTCTAACGCTAAGGATAAGCGCACTTATGCATTCACTCTCCTTTGTCGTTCGGGCCCGAGTTGCAATCTGAGAGTGATTACAAGTCATCAAGAAAAATTAGAAATGACATGTTTTGAAAACATTTGAAACTCCTGTTCGAACTTCATTTACACGCTCGTGTCGATGTTAATCAATATTTCTAGGTATGTAAATGTTATCGATTCCAAGAGACATGTCGAGAAGAATATTTTTTGAAACATTTTCTGATTTTTTGGTTTTGTATTTTCTTTTTGAAATTTTATATTTTTGTATTTTGTTTTATAAAGAATATTTACACGTTGACCTCAGCATTGTTATGTGATGGTGAAATAGTAATTCCAACTCTTGTCGTGATGTAGCTGTCTTGTCTGCTGAAGGAACAACTTTTGGAACCAGCTTTGAACTTGACAATTCATTGCTGTGGTCGTGAATTCCAAGTTCTGAACTGTTATGATCAGAAGTCATTGCTTATTCATCAGATGAAAATTCCTTAAAGCCCTAGTTTCTCAGATATCAGTCTTTTCAGCAACCAAACTCAGAGTCCTTCCTTTGTAAGATTTAATGATGTACCTGCATGTATGTTAAGTGTACCTGCACTGACATCAAGAGTTTGTTTGCTTTCATATTGGTTAGTGATATCGTCATTTGAACCATTTGTGGGTTCACTGTCAACCTTAGTTGTGCTAGAGGTGAATATCTTTCTAGTAGGAATCCACTTAAGACCAACTGTCTTGAAAATTTTACCTGTCGGTTTCCACCTAAGACAAGATCTAGGAGTTATTGTTTTCTCATGCACACCGGAAGTCTTTTTGATTGGAAACCTATGTCCTATTGGGATTTGTCTTTCTTGTTTCTTTGCAACACTTGTTTGCTCTACGGGTTTGTATCTCGTTGTTGTCTTATGGGATGGAACCTTTGCACGTAAGTTGACTTCATTTAGGAATTTTGTTACACAAGAATCATGATTTGCATTAAAGACACATTTCTGGCATGTCGAGCAAACAAAATGTTTGGAGTCAGAAAAACTTCTAGAATTCCTAGAGTGTTCTGCTATGTGCACAGTCTTTGTCGTGACGCAACTACTCTTAGATGCAGGCCAATTCCTAGACTTTTGGTTATTGATCCTAGGTTTTGGTTTGCTACCATTAGTTGTGCTTTGTGATCTAGCAGAAGGCATCACACTAGGTTCTGAATTCCTACTGCTTTCTTGTGTCTTTTTCTTAGCTTCCTCTAGGTAGTGATTATGAACCATGTCATTTGAGCTATACCTAGATGAGCCAGGTGCAATCATGTGATGAGGTTTTGCAACAGCAGATTCTCTTTCCTTAGGCAAATAATGTGTAGTGACTGGTTTTGACAAATCGTTATTGACATCAACTTGGGAGGCAAACCGTTGCTTTGAAAATCTAGGTCGTTCAGACTTAAACGCAGTCGGTTGTCTAACAACTGATTGGTTTCTACGTGGTTGTAAAGCCGGTTTCCCTAAGATTGACGATTTTGCAAACTTAGTATTCACACTATTTCCTGTTAATTTCCTTAACTCGTTCTTTAATGCTGCAATTGCAAATCCTTTTTCCTGAAGTTGAGCTTTGAATTTATCATTATTTACAATCAAAGAAGTTGCGTGTTCTATATTCTTAGCTCTCGTTGTCTTGATAGAATCAAACATTTCTTTGTAATGCCTTTTTAAAGTCTCATTTTCCTTGAGTAACTTAGCCACTTTATGTTCCAATTCGATGTTTATTGTTTCAATTACATCTATGTCATGTTTAACCTTGGTTTCATTACTTTTTACTTTCAAAAACTGACCATGTTGCCCTTCTTTTAAAGCTTGATTTTGATATTTAAGTTCAAGATTAACACAATGTGCTTCCGTTCTTAAAAAATATTTTTAAAATTAGGCAATGGTCTTTTTGAGACGAATATTTTCAGATTTAAGAGATTGATTTGAGAGTTCAGTTGTCTGGTTATCAGTTAATTTAGCAGGCAAAGGACATGTGTCATGACATTGTTCAGCATTCTGGTCAACCTTTCCTTCATTATTGAATTCAGGTTGCTCAGTATACTGTTGTTCAGTAGCAAAGATATTGATTTCAGCAGTTGTTTGTACCTCATTCATTGGCTCTTCATCATATATGGGTCTGATATCTGCATCATTAGCATGTGCATCATTCCCTGATATGTTGCTTGTATCTTGCTCTTTTAATGTTGTCCCACTGCTTTCTGTATCAACCAAGCTAGCATCCAATGCTTTTCTTGAATCAACCTTATCCTCTGTTGTTGGTCTCATTTGTATTTTCACAAGTAAATCAACCTCTACTTTTTCTCTCTTAAGTTTCTCTCTCTAGTTTCTCTCTCTATAATTCTTCTCATCTCCTAGCTTATTTTCTTGTTCATCATTATGAAGTGAAGTGATTATTTGGATTCGACATTTGGTATCAAGAGCCTCGAGTAGATCGTGGTTGTTTTGTGGTTTAATAAGCTCAAATAAGAATTTTCGTGGCTTATTTCTTTAAATAAGCTCACGTCTCAATTTTTTTGGGGCTTATTGGTTTGCTTTTTCTCATCTACTTCTTGCTATACTTGTTCTACACCTTCTTGGGTTTCATTTTTCGTAATAAGCTTAAAATTTCATGGCTTATTTTCAAAACAAGCTCACGGCTCAAAAAAAAATTGGGCTTATTGGTTTGGTTTGCTTGTTTACTCCTTCATACACTTGTTCTATATCATATATTGTCACCATTTCATGCATTAGATAAGCTACAAGGGTAGATTTTAAGCTTATTAAAATTTGGCTTATTCAAGCTTATTTGGTTGCTTATTTTCGAAGCTTATTTGTGATTGGCTTTTTTTTTGTGGTCATAACCGGTCAAAACAAGGGAACATAGATCCACATTTTAAGCCTCATAAGACAAGGACATCTTGTTTGTTAGTTGAAGTGGCCCTCACTCGAAAGTGACATCAAGCGGAATATGTTAACAGGTTGAGCGGAACATGTAAGTTTAATTCGAAGCGAAATATGCAGGTTTAGTTTAAGCGAAATATGAAGGTTTAGCTCAAGCGAAATATTACATTAACTAAAAAGTCACTCTGCCAAAATTTTGATTTCAAGCGAAATATGCAGCTTTGAGTTCAAGCGGAATATGTTTTAAGTTCAAGCGAAACATGCAAGATTGAGTACAAGCGAAATAAGTTTGAATTTCAAGCGAAATATGCAATAGACCAAGCGAAACATGCATTTCATTTTTCAAGCGAAATATGTATTGATCAAGCGAAATGTGCAGTTTTCTAATTAAGCGAAATATGCAAATTCTTCAAGCGAAATATGCAAATTTGTTTCAAGCGAAATATGTCAATTAACATTCACGGTTTTCTATTGATTTTGTAAAATCCCGCGAAAGACACAACTCTTTTCTCGGTTTTAATCATAGACTTGTAAAATCCCGTGAACGTTTATTGCTTTCAATTTACCACAACTTCAATCACAACACATCTACTTAAGATCCTACAAATCATTTTCACTTCATAATTTTTAGTAAAATGGAAACGAAAGATACTTTATCTTTGTGTTCTAATTCGGAAGAACAACAAATGCAACAAATTCAAGACAAAGCAAAGAAGAGTTGCATGGTATCTTTTTGACAACTTCATTCACACCTCAAGCTTCTTTCAAACAATGACTTAAAAGGAACTCGAACCGAGTCTGGATTCAAACGTGCATTTGCGACACTCTTTGGTCAAGATATAGAGACATTCACAGGCACAATGTTCCTAAAACTTAAGAGAGAAAAAGTGGAGGTTGATTTACTTGTGAAAATACAAATGAGACCAACAACCCTCTCTCAACACATGGAGAGGGGTTTATATAACCTAGATGGGCCGGCCTTAAAAGGCTTAGTGGGCCAAGGGTTTGTCTTAGGTTGGGCTCGAATTTACTTGGGCTTTCGCCCGATACACGTGACCTATTAGATTACATTAAATGAGCCCAATACCCGTTCTAGACTATTACAACATTTAATATATAAATAACTGAGACCTAATATTCCAAATGAACGAACTTCTCGTTCCACTCAATAATTTTGAGGCTAACAAGGGCTCATTTGGAATTTTCAGAGTTTTGTCTTTTCAAGAGTTGACCAATGTTGACCTTTATTGACTTTTGTTGACCTTTGCTCATAAACATCCGGCTTTTGTGTATTCTTTCTGTCTCGTGTTCGTTTTTGTCTGGTTTTTGGCTCTTTTCTTGTGATTTTTGCAATATTCGTAAATATACGTCACAAAAGACAAAAATGCACAATATACAAGCAAAATGTATCCATTTTTCATCTTCTTAGGGTCATTTTTTGTATAAAATGGATATGTGATTTCTCACATATCAAAATTCCCCAAACTAAATGATTGTCGTGTCCTCGCGCAATGTTATATGCTCAAAAACCAAATACTCCAAAACCTCCCTAAACTAATCCTTTGAAAAGTAGCAAAGTCTTTTGTGGGGAGAGTTAAGAATTCACAAGTTTTAAAACACCCCGTTTTCCCATTTTTCAATATTTTTCCATTTTTATAATTTTCATAATTTACAACTTACAACTTATTCATGTGTGACATAATGTATTGCTTTAATTATTCATTGATAACTTTTGGATCACGGAACAAAAAGCACAAAAAGTGTCCAAATGGATAAATTTATCGTCCCCGACTTTCACTTCTCCAAGCCAAGCTTAAAATCAAGATCATTGTAAAATACAAGTTATGATGCTAACACTACTCATAAAAGCTAATTGTGTATTACTTCTCCTCCCTTATTCCTAATTTTGTATCTCAAGATTTTATTTAAGTCATATACCCGAAGGCTCTTTAAGACTTTATTTCGATACTTATTAATTCCAAAAATAAAGCGTAACGGTTAAAAACGCAATAATTAGTTCCTAGCCCTTTTCAAAAGATCAAATGTCATCAAAATTAAGTCCACATCGAGGCGACCAAAATTTGGCTTTTATTAGGTTACTTAAGCATGGCACCATTCATGTCATATACCCTTAGGCTCTTTAAGACATAAATGGACCAATCTTATTTGCACCATATACCCTAAGGCTCTTTAAGGTACAAACAAGACAAAAATTAAGCAACAATATCCATTCCATATACCCTAAGGCTCTTTAAGGAATGAATAAGGCTATAATTTCACTTATTAAATTCTACTTACCCCATATACCCTAAGGCTCTTTAAGGGATAAGCAAAATATTTATTAATGTGATACATATAGTATGCCAAATTAAGTATTCCTGATGTATACTCATCTTGATCACAAAGGAACTAAAGAAAACTTCTATGAACTAATTATTAACCAAAAAACCGCACAACTTTATTTATTAAACAATTATATATAAATGTGAAACAAGCTAATGGGAGAAAAAGCCACAATTAACACTTATGAGCCTTAAAGAAATCCAACTATTCCATGTTTAATATCATGACTTATAATAAACACTATCATTTGTTGTTCTTCGCAATTTAAAATCTCTAAGAAAGAGACTCGCGAATGCTTAGCCTAGCGAATTGACTGGCAACAATCTTTATTCTAATAAATCGAGTTCAGCATAATGGATAAGACTACATAAGACTAGCAACAAACTCGATTTAAATATGTTAAGGAAAAATCTAAGGTATAAAACCTGTCGGATCAAAATTTATTTCTCGTTCTCACCTTTATTTGTGTTACAACACTTATTTCATCACTTTCTTCCAACATTTATCACTTTTTTTCATTTTATCATGCACAAAAATTTTAAATTTTTTGCTATTTTCACATAAATCACATATTTTTGGTGGAAAAATAGGTTATGTGAGAACAACGGTTGCAGGTATAATCAAACAGATAGATTCCCCCCATACTTATCAAGCTTCCACAACATTTTTTGGTTCCCCTCAAAAAAAAAAAATGTGAGATTAATACCCCTATACTAATTTCAATGCATAATCTTGATATAAAAGGGTATCTACGCAAATTTAAAGCCGTTTATTAAGTATGTTAAAGATAAACGTTAGTCGATAAGATTTGAATACGGAATTCCTATATATGCATGCATAAGGAATTGAGAGCGACGGTGAACGTATGGACATAAGCACGAGTACGAGAGAGCTCTTCAAAATTTGGGGCAATCCTGGACATAAACATCAAAACCACAAAACACAAGAAAGAGGCGAGCCCCCTCACATTAAATGTTAGAAAATAGATAAGAAGATAGAAACACTTGTTTTTGTTAACCGAGTCACGAGCTTGACTCGACCCCGAATTAAGTTGTCCATGGGGGACCAAATGGAAGAGAAAATCTTAATCGGACTTTCATTAATGTTTGGAATAAAACATTTATAATAGCAATGTGAAAGTTCCATCCGATGAGACGCCGAAGGTTTCTAAGTGGAGTGAGATTCCGGGGGTCAAAAATTGGTTGTTTCTTCATCCCGGATGGGGAAAAGTAAAGAGAATCTCAGGGTAGGTGAGAAAGGGGAGAAAAGTCCAAATGAAATCATGTGAAGAATCGTCCAATCTTCAACATTTGGGGAAAAAACAATCTCACGTCCCCCTAGGTCAAAACATTTGTCTTCATTAAGCTCATCAAAATTGTTTATCACGGGCGTATCGGGCTCAATGTCGAAGATAAAATGCTCATACTCGGGAATAGGATCATCGTTAAGTAAATTGTTAAGAAAAATAATATCCCCTTCCAAATCAAAATCACTCTCAATACCCGGTGGTATTGAGTCTTCTAAAATAAGAAATGTATCAACCTCCTCTATAAGAAAGTCACTATCTACAACTGGAATAGGAGAAGAGGAGGGATATTCAAGCATAAAAGGAATAGAAGGAGTAAGATTCAATGCTTCGATCTTATCAATAAGAAGATTGACATTTTAATGATTCTCAAAAGATTTAATCATCGATTTGAAGAATATCAATATTAAATCCTCTTCTTCTTCATCAAAAATCGTCTTCATCAATCTACCGGTTAGAATTGGATCAATAAATCGAGTTCATGGCGAACTCCTCGGGAAGAAAAATCAATATTAGGTGGATTGATCAAATATCTCGACTAAGAAAGAGTTAATACAGTCCAAAATCGGCATCAATTTGATCATTTTCACAAGACGGTACATACAAATATCGTCGAAAATACCCTCGAACTCTCTTGGGGATTGGGGACAAGGTTCTCAACACTTGACTTTATTAATTTCTCCGATTCCGTTTCTAGAATAGTGCATAAGATTAGCATCCACATACTTAGAGATTATCGGGTTCCCTCGATTGGTAAGATCGGGTCATTATTGTGAATTGCTTTAGACGATCTATATGAATATAGTTATGCTCATTATCATCATCGTCATCTTAGGAAAATTCAATTTAGAAGAAAACTTTGAGCTGTCTGCTCCTCCTGTTCTTCCTGAACTGCTTGCTCTTCTTGTTTCAGTAAGATTCCATCACAAATTTTCAAATCGTTAAGAAGTTTAAGCATCAATTCTTGTATATCCTCTGGTTGATTTTGCTCTTCTTCAATAGCTTGCTTAATTTTAAGAAATTTATCCTCAGCTAACAAGAAAGCCAATGGTTTTTCTTCAGGAGGTATATGATCAAATTTCTTTAAAAAGGTTTGAATAGTTTCCAATAAGTTTTCTCTGGCTTGTAAAATTTCTTTACTCATTTCTTGAGGAAATTGTTGAATGATGGGCAACTGCGGGGGTTGAAATTGGTCAAAACTAGAAGCATTAGGATTATAGAAATTTTGGTTCATCGGTTGACACTGAAAATTTTTGTGAGGACCCTTGTAGTTTTCACAAACAAGATTTTGTTGTGAAACATTCGGTAAAGTTAGTGGAAAATTATTATCGAAGTTTTGATCAAAACACGGGTTCTGATTGTAAACAAACGGAACTTGAGGTGTACAATCGTAACCAAAATGAGCATCGTTTCCACATAACTCACAAATATTCGTCTCGTACTGGGGTTGTGGAGGGTAGTCAAAAAAATTGAGAGAATTTGGATTTGTATCATACTTACAATGAAAACAAATTCCTCCATAACGCATATTTCCACACCTTTCACAATTACATTGTCGACAAATCAAACCGTCTAAAGGACCTCCACACCCGTAGCAACTAGGTTGGTAATATGACGTCATTATAATTAAAAAATGTAAATGATAAAAAAAAGAATTAAACGGATAAGAGGGTAAAGGAGAATATTTTTGGGTTTTTATGTATTATAAAACAAAAAGAAAATATTTTTGGTATTTTCAAATACTTTAGAAAAAGTATTTGTGATTATTTAATATATATACACAAAAATCAAGAAAATAAAATATTTTTGTATTTTTATATTTATTAATAGAAGAAAATATTCACAAACGGAAAATGATAACTTCACTAGAAAGGGTCTTCAAATCACTAATCTTCGAACAAAACAATATAATCTTAACACACGTCCCCGCAAGCGGCGCTAAAAATTGATTGTCGTATAATACATAAGTATAAAGAAATTTACTAGAAATCCTTGAGGACAAAGATTAAAAGCAAACTCTACACAAAAATATCGTACGTTAACCGGTAAGTGTTCACCGGGTCGTTTATACCCCAAGAATTATGAATTGAGACCCCATTTTAATTTGGACAACGATTTGAATGGTTTTAAAGATTATGATTTGGTTATCTATTTCTACAGCTAAAAACATAAAAATCATGCAAAGAAAATTAATGTCTAAACAATTTAACACGAAAATGATAACGGGAAATAAAGAAAACGCATCTAACAAGCAAGTATGCTAAAATTAAGACCTACGAACGCAAATTTAATTTCTAAACCTAGAAAATGATAAAAGAAAATTATATAAAAAAAGAATTTTATTTTTTTGATTATTTTTCTATTGTTTATGTTTTTTTTAGTTTTTAATCAAAATAAATGCACGAAAAATATAAAACTTTGAGTTAAAAATCCTGGAAAATTACTGAAAATAGCTGAAGTAATAAAGAATGCAAGAAAAATATAAGAACCTAAAACTCAATAAGCTGGGAAAAAGCAATTTAGCACGCGAAGTGCTTATTTAGGAAAAGGACTTAAAATGTATTTAAAAGCTAAGTGTTGTAGGGCAATAACAGATTGCCCTACTGGTGCAGATGGTATTGTGTGTGTGTGTTGTGAGACTTGTATGTGTGAAGAGTTAGGTCACAGGTTCGAACATGTGGCTTAACCTTTTTGCAAAAATTTTTATTTTGAAAACTTTTTGAACTAACTTATAAAACAAATGAAAATAAGCAAATTTTGTAAAAACAACTTTTATTTTTACTTAAGCAATAAGCCAGAAAATGAGCTTTAAAGTGACAAATTATGACTTAAAGTTCTAAAGGCTTTTTTAATAAACTAGATTAGCTAGAAAACTAAAAATAAGCTGAAACAAGAACTCCATAAGCTACCTACAAACTACCACTAACCTAATAAGCAAGGCTGAACCAAATTTGAACAACAACAATAAGCCATAAGCTGGAAAAACTAATTAAGCTTTTAAGGGAAAACAACTATCAAAACAGACTAACAGGCTACTTTGAGCTTAATTTTAAGCAAACAAAAGGATCCTTATGGCTTATTGGACTATACCATTAGAAAGCTCATCCTAAAAGCTACTTAAAATAGCTTTTGAAAAGTAGTTTGAAATTCATTTAATCAAAGAAAGAGCTAATTTAAATTGGTTGTTTGACTCAGTATGTGCTGAGTTTTGGTTTTTATAAAAAGACAAAAAGCTAAATTGCAGATCTAAAATAGTTACTCAAATAAACCTTTTAAGCTAAAATAAGCCCTATTATAACTAGATTGGCCAAAAAACTACTTGTGCTCTAAGTTTCAAACCCTAATTTCTACTTTAACTAGCTGAAATTTAATGATGAAAGTGGCATTTTGTTTGTTTTTACTATTTGATATGCTTGACAAAAGATGACCAAACTTTAAACTAATTGTGCAGACTTAAAAACTTGAATCTATACTAATTTAAACACTAGAAACAAGAGCAAATTGAGTAACTAATTCAGCCAGAACAAGCTTAAGCTTAAAATGCATATGAGACAGAACTTGTGCTAACAGACTTTAACTACTAGTACTCAAACTAATCATAAACTGATAAAACTTAAATAAAACCTTAAAATCTAATCTCATAAACCTCAATATGATATATAAAACCAATTTAAAGAACCTAATGGCCTTTGACAGCACACTAAGGTTAGTGCTGCCTTGTGCCAAACACCCCTTTAAACAACTCATAATCATTTTTTGCTTATGAAATTCAAAATTAAAGCTCAAACTTAAGATACCAGATAATGATTAGCTTTTGCAAAACCTATTAAGCATATTTTCATAATCAAATAAGCAGAAATGATAGGCTATAAGCTAATGCTACTATTTTTGAATTTTATAACTGTTTTGTAATTAACACTTGCAAAATGAAATTTAATCTAACAAATGAACTAAATAAGCATCAAACAACTATAATAAGCAGATATAAGCTATTCTAAACTAAAATAAGAAGGAAATAAGCAGGTTATGCTAAAATCAAAGTATACTAGAATATGAAATGACAGCAAAGAAAATAGAAAAAGAAAAAGGAATGAGTACCTCCACCTCAGCTAAACAGAGGTGAATACTCAAAATAGAGCTTATAGAAGCAGCTTAAGCTTATAGATTTAAGATTAATCTAATCCTAACTCCTGACCATCGAGAACTATTACCAGCTTGAATACTCAGAGCAACCATCCAATTCCCTGGAGTATTCAAGCTTTTAAGAGCTTTTAGTAGTATTTGAACAAATTTTAGCTTACGAAACAGTTTTAAAGAGAGCATTTAAACCATAAGTGCAAAATAAGTAAAAATAGAAATTGTAAATTGAACAAAGAGTAAACTAAACTTTTATTGATTCAAATAGTGAGTACAATCTTGAAAAGGAGATTACATTAACTGAAAACATAATTAAAAACAATACATTAAGCTAAAAATTGCATAAGCTAAAAGCTATTCTAAAACTACACTAATGCTAGATAAGATCCCCTGTGTGTGAGATGAGCTCCCTTTTATAGGCAAGAGTGGATGCTTCTAGGTCCTTTAGACGCTCCTCTTGCTTTGATCCTGGCCCTTAATTTCTAACCAATCATTGTTCTTTAATTTGAAGCCCTTGGATGAGATAAGAGTCACACGGATTGCCAGCGTGGCAATCCCAACTTCTTGGAGCCTTGTGCTTCTTTTACACTGATTTTAGTGTAAATTTCCTCATTTTGGTGTGTTTGTTTGATGTATGCGTGGCATTCCTTGTGTCAGAGAGTGTAAGACTTGGCCAATCACAATCAAGGGTGACGTTTCTTATTGCTGATGTGGAGCTTGGCACTCGAATCTTTGTTGCCACACTTCTAGAAGAGTTAATTGCACTTTGATTGAGTTAATTTTGAGCAGGGTAATTTGGGGGAGATGGTGAATAGTGAAACGTTTTCCCGCTTTCTTTTCTTTTCTTGTTTGTTTTTGAGTTTGACCGAGGTAAAGTGGGGTTGACTTGGGCTCAGGTTTATATCAAAAGGGGTTTGGGCTTGGTAATATGGTTTTGGGTTTGGTTAATTGTTAAGGGTAAATTTAGACTTAACGACCGTTAGTCCCTAAGTATTAAAGGACTAACGGTGTTATTGGTTTAAGGACTTTTGGTGAAAATGGTTTATCATTAAGGGCTCATTTGGAATTTTTAGAGTTTTGTCTTTTCAAGAGTTGACCAATGTTGACCTTTGTTGACTTTTGTTGACCTTTGCTCACAAACATCCGGCTCTTGTGTACTCTTTCCATCTCGTGTTCGTTTTTGTCCGGTTTTTGGCTCTTTTCTTGTGATTTTTGCAATATCCGTAACTACACATCACAAAAGACAAAATGCACAATATACAAGCATAATATATCCATTTTCATCTTCTTAGGGTCATTTTTGCTATAAAATGGATATGTGATTTCTCACATATCAGTTATATGCATTGTGCTTAAAAACAAACTACACCCTTAATCCAAACACCCCTTTAATGTTCACTGTATGTTCTTGGAATGGGAATTGTAGACTTGAAACTGCAAAATGCAGTTTCAAACACCCCCTAAAGCTGCAAAATGGTACTTTAGACACCACCCAAATACCCAATTGAGTTGCACAAGTCTAACTTACCAAAACCTAACTTGGTCAAACTTACCAATGTTGTTACATTTGACTATTATAATGTCATATATTTAATTGATATTCAAGTTAAAATAAATAAGGAGCAATGTCGTAATAACAAATGTTTCACTTATAACAAATGCTTCACTTTCATCCGAAACAAGATGTGGCTATCCGCGCTTTGTCGCGAAGCGTTTTATGCAAAAATTGAAAAGTGTCTTAACTTTAAAGGAGACTTTATGACACTAAAGTATTTTGGATTAAAACTGAAAAGTGACTTAACTTTGAGGGGTAGTTTTAAAGTATTTTGGGTTAAAATTGAAAAGTAACTTAACTTTGAGGGGAGGATTATTAAAAATCAAGAATTTTGAGGAAGATGGGGGTTTATTAAAAATAGAGAATTTTGAGAGGGGTTTTATTAAAAATAGAAATTATTATTATATATAATATGGGTTACTATTCATTTGTAATAAAGTAACATTTTTTATAATATAAAATGGGGCACTATTCATTTTGTGTGTGGAATGAAAGTCAACAAATGTTACTAGTATTTATAATTATAATGTGAAATGAAAGTTCTGTAAAAAAACACACACATACCATTTCCCCCTAATTGTAGCACTCCAAGATCAACATTAATTTTGTATGCGAGAAAACTACGTACAGGGACTATTTTACTATGCTTTGTCTTGCAGAGGACCATAATTTTTCAGTTTGGACTACTTAGTCGCGAACAATCTTACGCGACATAGACGACCTCCACGTGTCGGGCTGAGAACAATTTCAAAAACAATACAAACATCGTCACTAATAAATATACACGACATACTATTTGCTTAGAACTAAGAATATATCAAACCGTAACCCGTTTATGAACCTAGATATTATTCTAATTCTACATGTTTAATCACCCTCGATTAACATGAAAATAATTATGTCCTTTTCCATGATGACGAAAGAATATGACTTGGTTTGCAACTCACACTTGCAATAAAAATGTCATATTGAATCTACGTGTTCAAATGGTCGTGTTCCAAACCTTAGTGCATGAAAATAACTACATTACACATCGAAATAGGATTGACAACTTGAATGTTTCATCCGAAATACTCAAGTAAAATTATTTTGCAACGCCAATATAACTAGTCGTATCCAAAAATCCAAATTTTAGAGGCTTCCAACAACTTTATTTGAACTCCCTCAACCCACTCAAATATTCACTATGTAACGGTCAAACCCAACTCCCATTTTTCTTCTCTATAAATTTCAAACATCTACACTCCTCTACACACCTCATTCAAATTCAAAGCAATCCATTTTCCCTCTCTCAAACACCAAAAAATCCCCATCTATAGAGGAAACCATCTTGGAAGTCTTTAGTCCCGTCATGATGATGATCATCATCATCTCATTCATAATGCTTCTCTATCCGATACACAAGTTCCAGCATGGAGATTTGTTCTTCGTCTTGGCATTTTACATTTTCGTTATTTTTCCTATCATTTGTACTACTTTAAGCATCGAAATGAGATATAAATAAAATCACTACGTACTCTCTTTTGGCTTCGTGATTGTTGTTTATTCTTCATATACATATATAAGTATTATATAAACTGCACTCGTTCGTCACTCCCTAAGGATGGTCGATTTGGTCTACTGTTTGGAGCATTGGTTTGGGAGAAAGGGAAGAGGATTCATGTTTGGTAATCAACTTATCAGGAAAGGTTGTAGAATACAACCTAATATCAAAGACTCTCCATGAGATCTATGATATAGGATCTAATCAGTTTGATGATAACCTTGATGATGATGAGCTCATTACACCTTTTGTAGCGGATCATAATGTTTATGAGTACATTTTGTCTTTTGCAAGTGTGTGATTATCCATCTTTGGATAATGTTTGTTTGAATTTGTTGTTAGAATGCCTCACATAGGTCATTGGGGTCTGTCCAAAGTCTCTTTCTGTTTGAATTTGGTGTTGCATAATTTTGAATGATGAAGTAATTTGTTTTGATCAGTTTGTATTATACAAGTCAATTTGAGTATTACCATAACCAACATAAATCCATAATTGGTACCCACAATTCACAAACCATTGCTTTACATTATGCTTTAAGGAACAGTTTACAAACGATTACAATGTTGTTCCAAAAAGCTATAGGTTATGAAAACACCTACAGCTACAAGTACAAGGCACAACATGCTTCAACACAGGTTCCAAATGCTAAATTGATTTAATCTAAATGAAACACTACTCCAAACCAAGTTTTCCAATGTCATTATAAAACTCATAAAGTATTGAAGCTGACCCACGTGTGTGGTTCTCGCCTTCTCGGGACGCCTTTCCATCTCTTGTGTTGCCTCTAGTATTATAACAACCCGCAATTTTCATAAATGTAAATATCCATCTATTAAGTTAGATGATGTACAATCTATCAATTATATATCTTTGCCAATATCTCGATGTACAACATTTCTTGCATAACTAAAGTTAACGGGCTCAGGCAACCTACATATGGCAATTCTATCTTTATATATGTCAAGCAATCATCATAATTTATCAAGTCAATATCATAATATCATTTTTACAAAGTACATTATTCCTATAATGTACCATTTGCAACGTTATATTAAAATGGGCTTTAAACCGTTATCGGATATCTCTAAACCCTAACCTCATAAAAAGATTAACATCTAAAGTGAATGCACAAGCTACTAAAGTATATGTACAAGTAATATAACAGGAAAGTGTAACGCATAAGTTGCTTTATCCTTAGCGTTTAGAAGAGAAGTCTTTAACAATTGTGGTATGTTCAAAAAAGTTGTACATAATTTTTCAAGATTCTCAATGACATTCAAAATCTTTCAAAAATTGTGTGTTCAACACTCACCAGTCCTCATATTGTTTTTCCAACAATTTATCTACATTTACTGGTGTCATTTTTTTAATGATACAATGTTTTGAGGGGAGTTTATCTGAAAAACAAAGTTTTAATGATTGTTGGGATACATCATAACAGACAATTCTTATGTATTCAACACATTATAAAAGGTCTGTAATAACATCTAAGAAAATAATAATGACTAATTAATAGAGTGATTGTTTATAAGATATTCGGTGGTATGAGCATAATTTTTCAAGATTCTTCAATGACTATTCATAAATCTATTCAAAAATTGTGTGCTCAACAATGCTAACCTTTAATTTTATATTCATTTTACAACTTGTATCATTGTATTTTGTTCAAAACATATGTAAAATCGAGGGGAAAGCAAGTAAATGTTCCATATAATTCATGCAAATATAAAGTTTCCTCCCTATGGTAAGTTTCAGACAAATATTAATCACAAGTATTCAAAAAACTAATAATTAGATATTTAAAATAAGGGAGAAATGTATTTAAAAAAAAAAATAAAAGGTGGAATCTTGAAAAATAATAAGGTGATTTATTCTACTCCAAAGTGCTTGTACTCTTGAAAAAGGTTTTATCGGTTACGATCCATACCCTACAACATCTTATTCATGAATATTCTGAAGTCATAAGTGGTAAGGATAGGTATTTGTCCAATGATCCAACAGAACCGGAGATCTACCCAAGACACCCATAGTTAGAAATAGCAGTTCCTTAGTATGATTGGAGATGAATTGTGTATAAGGGAAGAATGCCGACAAGATTGAGCTAACACTGAACAATCACACAATGTGTTAGTAATGACGTCATGGTAAGCATTGAAGGGTTGAAGAATGAACTATAGACATGTAAGGAAAAGGGTGAACAGAAGAAGCCCACCACACAACTGTAGGCAGAAACTGGTCAATACATATCTTTCAGAATCACAATGTGATTGCTGACATTAAGACGACATCATGAGACCCAGTGATGCAATGCACACCCCTTCTCACCATTCGGGTTTCTCTAAGAATAAACTTATCTCATTTGTCACGGAGATACACACGACCTCTATTAACTTTCTCACTTCGAGTTAGTTGATATTGAATAGGTGGCAGTCTGCTCCAGCCTTCGATTACTAAAAACAAAACGCACTAATCGAGTCTAGAGCCAAGAGATCCATAAATAAATCTCATTAGAACCATTCCATTACTAACACTTGTTTAACACCAATTAGTTCACAGCGATTAACAAGAGTCCTACGCATTATCCTTGTGATTGTGCCAGAACATCCGAGTGATACTTATGTATTCACAATGAAGATGGAAATCCTGCTTGAGCCAACATCAAACAAGCTCTTGGTAGGTGACTTGCGAGATTCTATATGAATCAAACTTGTGTCAACTGGAAAGAAATGATGGTGCGATTCAATGTGAATCAAACTTGTTTCCAAGAAATGAATTGAAGGCTTAATCAGAAAGATAGTAACTATCTGATTCACTCTTACCGTATTGTCTGCTTTGAGACGTTCAGTAATGAGAACTAGCAAGCATGGAAAATCTAATACATCTGTGTTATGTAGATCCTACATTGAGCTGGAAATCAATCAAGAGATTCTTTGAATCTACCTGATCACATGTACAATATTTATACTATAAAATGGTCCTACGGAACCGAAGGTTAATCTAACCAAATTCGGACGAATGACAAAGCCATATTCGTCCACACGCTTTATTGCTAACTGTTTTATTTAAGGATACATAAAGATGGAGATGAGATGCCTTATTCCAGCTGAATTCGGATCATACCACATCTCATGCTCAAATACTTACTAAGAACATACAATAATAGCCATCGAGATTCAAGAATCATGAAAGCTCAAGAATTAAAGACAAAGACTTCCACACAAACTCTGATATACAAGATCTTCCTTCAAAGATATCAAGTCTATCAAGGGAGATTGTTAGCAAGCTTTCAAGATGATGCAAAGTATGAGCATGTTGGTCAAGACACAAGATCGCAAGGCGGCAAAGACGATCAAGACGGAAGGATAAAGATTTAAAGATCTCGGACGTAAAGACGAAGTCAAAAGACTATGACAAGCTCAAGATTAAAGATCACATAGCATGAAGTAACAAGCCTACAACATAGATAGAGACAAAGATCACAAGAGCTTAACGACAAAAGCAATCTCATTGATCTCACAAAGGAGTATCACAATGAACTCACTTCGGGGGAGATTGTTAGACTCAAAATATTGAGTCGAACAATGGAAGTTCTTTCATTAATTATATTAGGTCTCGGCCATTAATTAATATACGTTGTAATAGGCTAGATGGGTAAACGGGCTCTTATATGTAAGCTAACCGGTCACGTATATCGGGCGAAAGCCCAAGTAAACTCGAGCCCAACCTATTTCAAACCCTCGGCCCACTAAGCCTTTTAAGGTCGGACCATCTAGGGTATATAAACCCCTCTCCATGTGTGGAGAGAGGGTTGTTGGTTTCATTTTGTATTTTCACAAGTTAATCAACCTCTATTTTCTTTCTCTCTTAACTTTCCCTCTCTACTTTCTCTCTCTATAATTCTTATCATCTCCTAGCTTATTTTCTTGTTCATAATATGAAGTGAAGTGATTTCTTAGGGATCGACACAGATAATGGCAGATGCCATAGTACTACTAAACTCATTCCAGGCAGTAGTCTTTGGACTTAGACACTGTAAAATAGTATGAATTAGAAATTTCAATTGTGGGGAAAAGAATGGTTTATAAAAAGTTAGTTTTTGTGAAAAAATTTCATACCCCATCAATGTAAGTTGTTTAAAAATGGTAGAATTTGGTAAACAATCAACACCTTCCTCATCTGCTAGTTGAAGATCTCTTCTAACAGATGATTCAGTGATGATTATCTTCTCATCTACTAGGGCATGTAACTGTGCTTCCCTATTGATAATTTTGGCCTTGACAGTAAACCAGAACTGTTCAATGTAAGAAATATATATAGTAGGATTAATCATTAATGCATACCTTATAGGTTGTGCATTCAAAAAATCCACAATTTGTTCAAACCCATCACTCTCTGTGGGTTTAGACAAAAACGCGGCCATATTATGAGTATCAGCAAACTTTAGAGTCATCATTTGTGTTGGGTTTTGGTAATGGATGATAAAATTGAGTTAGGGTTTGTAATTAGAGAGTTTATGAGAGAATGAAATCGATTAAATGATTGATTGAAACCCTTAATTGAAGTATTTATGAAAAATAGCCTCAACAACCCAGCAGTAGTAACTTAGTAGTAGTAAGTTATGCCTAGCAGCATTAACTTTGAGTCACCAGCATTAACTCCAATTTCATTCCAAAAAGCATTTCCATCATCAATTTTGATTCTCACAAGCTCTCTTTCTGTTTTTTATTTTCATTGTATCTCTCAATTCTTTTTCTCACCAATTCACTCTATTAGTTTTTATATCACACAGCTCTCTTTCTATTTTTCATTCTCACCAATTCTCTCAAATTCTTTTAGCTCACAAAGTTACTCTTTCTATTTTTGTTTCACACATCTCTCTTTTTGTTTTTGATTTCTCTTATTTCTTTTTACTCACAATTCTCTCTATTTATTTTTGATTTCTCTCAATGCTTTTTGCTTACAATTCTCTCTGTCTGTTTTTGATTT
Source organism: Tanacetum coccineum (assembly GCA_026074375.1). Taxonomy (NCBI): domain Eukaryota; kingdom Viridiplantae; phylum Streptophyta; class Magnoliopsida; order Asterales; family Asteraceae; genus Tanacetum; species Tanacetum coccineum. Next base: position 3,049 of record BQNB010066034.1, on the reverse strand, counting down.
CTCTCAATTCTCACAGTATTAATTATACTTAACAGTATTAAGTATAACTAACAGTATTAACTTAGCAGTATTAAGTACAACTAGCAACACTAATTATACCTAACATAAGAAACTTGAAGTTACTAGCACTAACTTAAATTTCCATCCTTAGTAGTTTTTGCATTCCTTTTCAATCATCATTTATGTATAATCCGCTGCATAATAACACAATTAGCCTCCCCTTAATCAATACTTCAGAGGTTAAGCATTCCAATACTCGCAATCAGATATTCAAATCTGCAACATTCTAATCTATGTGAATCTTTATCATCTGAATAAGCTTCTTCTCATTAGAATCTCTGATAAAGTGATACCTAATCTCAATGTGCTTTGTCTTTGAGTAAAAAATAGGGTTCTTCACTATGCAAATAGTACTCTTATTATCAATATGAATCTTAGTCTACATAAAGTTATATCCATAATCCAGCAATTGATTTTGGATCCAAAGCACCTGTCTACGGTAATTGGAAGCAGCTATATACTCAGCTTTAGTTGTGGAATTAGCAACCACATTCTGCTTCTTGCATTGCCATGAAATCAATCTACATCCTAAGAACTGACAACCTCCTATTGTGGATTTCCTATCTAAACTTGCTCCTGCATAGTCATTGTCAGTATATGCCACCAAATCAAAAGGTGAATCCTTGGGATACCAAAGGCCCAATTTAGATTGACCTTTTAAGTATCTAAAGATCCTTTTCATAGCATGAAGATATGAATTTTTAGGATTGACTTAGATTCTTGCACAAGCACGTACGGCAAACATAATATATGGCCTTGAAGAAGTTAGATACATTAATGATCCAATCATGGATCTATACAAGTGTTCATCTACATCTTCACCATCTGTATATTTGAGCAAAGGCTTATGGGTTTCCATAGGTGTGCTTGCTGTCTTGACATCACTAAAGCTAAATTTCTTCAAATTCTCAATCACATACTTGTCTTATCTTATAAAAATCCCATCTTCCTTTTACTTCACTTGCATTCCTAGGAAGAATGTAAGTTCACCCATAGAACTCATTTGAAACTTCTTATACATTATTTTCTCAAAATTAGTGCATAATGATTTCTTTTAGAGCCAAAAATGATATCATCTACATATACTTGAACTAATAGAATATCATCTTTGTCTCTTCTGATAAATAAAGTCTTGTCTATCTTAAACTAACAGAATATCACCTTTGTCTCTTCTGATAAATAAAGTCTTGTCTATCTTTCCTCTCTAAAACCCATTGTCCAACAAATAAGTTGACAAGGTTTCATACCAAGCTTTGGGGGCTTGATGCAATCCATAAAGTGCCTTTTCTACTTTGTATACTCTGTTAGGGAAGTTTGGATCTTAAAATCCTAGTGGTTGACAAACATAGACTTCCTTTTCAATCTTTTCATACAGAAAAGCACTCTTGACATCCATCTGATACACCACAAAGTCTTTAAATGAGGCATAGGCTAAGAATAGCATAATTGCTTAAATTCTAGCAACAGAAGCAAAAACCTCATCATAATCAATTCCTTCATCTTGTGTGTATCCTTATGCAACCAATCTTGCTTTATTCTTAATCACAATGCCTCTTTCATCTTTCTTGTTTCTGTACACCCATTTAGTACCAATGGCCCTTTTGCCATTAGGTAAATCCACCAAGGTCTAAACCTATTGTAACTTGAACTATAGAAGCTCTTCTTGCATAGCTTCTATCTAGCTTGGATCTTTTAATGCTTGAATTACCTTCTTGGGCTCTTCTTGTGATAAGAAACATGCAAATAGATAATTCTGAAAGTCTTTATGGTTGGTCCTCTGCTGCACTGAACTAAACATAGCTTGTTCAGTCACACTCTTTGTCATCCTTCTGGTTTGAGATGCAGAATATATGTCTCTAATGATTTGTTCAATTAGATGTTCCTTGTGAATTCTGGTAGTTGGAATAGGATTGACATGCATATGTGTATCCAAATTGTTTATGTTATCATTATCTGAATAGACAATTTCTTCCAATTCAGGCATATTTGGATCATCATCACATCCATAGACTATATTTTCATCAACATCATTATCCTCTATGCCAGCAATATTAACAGTTGGACTAACAGTATTAATAATGTTAGTGTTGTTAACACTAGCATCCTTTTCTTGATTAACTCTTGGCTCCTCTATACTTGGAACCTCACTATCTTTATTCCCTGGATCTTTAGCATCCTTCTTTTCCTCCTTCCCTAATGGTTTGAATCCAGCATCAGGAGAATCCTTTGAACTGGAAGAGATTGGTGGATCTTGAATGGATAATGGTAGCAGTATGTAATCTTTGCCAGGTATTGTCTCCATTCTAGCTTTACCTGCATTATTACATGCTTTTATACCTGTATTACCATTAGATTTATTCCCTACAAAAACTAGCTTATAGTTTATAGATTTTGTTAGTGCATCTATATCAAAAAGCTAATTTGGTCCACTTCCTGCAATATTAGGTGTATTCTCACTAAATTGAACATGCAGGTTCTCTTCTACTATCCTAGTTCTACTGTTAAATACTCTGAATGCTTTGCTATTGGTAGAGTATCCTACAAAGAATCCTTCATCAGCCTTTCCATTAAATTTACCTAGGTGATCTACGGTATTAAGGATTGTAACAGGACACCCAAATGGTCTCATGAAATTTAAGGCAGGTTTTCTACCTAGAAAAAGTTCATAAGGGGTCTTGTTGTGAGGCTTGATAACTAACACCTTATTTTGGACATAACAAGCAGTATTAACTGCTTCAGCCCAGAAAGTTGTTGCCAATTTTAAATCAGCTAGCATAGTCCTAGCAGCCTCTATTAGTGTCCTATTTTTCCTTTCTGCTACTCCATTTTGTTGTGAAGTCCTAGCAACACTAAATTCCCTCTTAATACCCTTCATTTCACAGAACTGATTCATGACCCTTGATCTCAATCCTTTGGTATATATAAATATAATATAATATAAATATATAATAAGGATAATATCAATAATAGTAAGAGAAGTATTCCAAGA
>BQNB010066033.1:0-31642 GCA_026074375.1 Tanacetum coccineum | reverse complement strand
TTATAAAGCCTTTGTCGGACAGCTCTTGTAGCTGGTCTGACAATTCTTTCATCTCAGATGGAGCTAATCGATAAGGCGCCCGGGCTACAGGTGCTGCACCAGGTACTAAATCGATGTGAAATTCCACTTGTCGGATAGGTGGAAAACCCGGCAAGTCCTCGGGAAAATCCTTAACTACAGGTACATCTTCAAGTTGCTTCTCCTTCGACTTGTCTTCGGTCTTCTTCACGGTAACATGTGCCAAAAAGACGTGAGATCCTTTTAGTAGATACTTTTGAACCTTGGTACACGAGATGACGTTTAGTCGCGTCTTGTGTCCTTCAGTACATCCGTCACCGCGAACGATTAAGATTTCGCTCTTAGAGGGGATACAAACAATCTTCTTAGTACAGTCAATAACGGCACTATATCTTGACAACCAGTCCATGCCAATCATGACGTCGAAACTACCCATCTCTACCAGCATTAGGTTAATGTTGAACGGGTGGTTCAGAAAGTTTAACGTACAACCCATCAATATATTATTTACTCCAATTATCCTACCGTTAGCTAACTCAACGTTATAACCATGATCTAGTGCATTGGGGATGATGTCAAGCAAAGTACTAAATGCAGTAGATACGAAACTCCTATCGGCACCAGTATCAAATAAGATGTAAGCATAGCGATTGTTTAGAAGGAACGTACCCGCAACGACGTTGTCTAGGTCTGCCCCCACATTTCCAATCACGTACACCTTCGCTGGAGCCCTGTCATTTCCGCCCTGATTACCGAGGTTATTGTTTCTCAGTTTTGGGCAGTTTCTTTTAAAGTGGCCTTGAGCTCCGCACTCAAAGCAAGTGATGGCATTGGTATTAGCCCCCTTGGGCTCTTTGGTTGTTGTTGTTGTTGTAAGCATTTGCAGGTCGGTTTCTACAATCCCTGGTCAGATGGCCAACCCTCTTGCAGTTATTGCACCTAGGTGGGCAAGGACCTGCTTCATGATTGTAATTACACTTGGAACATAGAGGTTTAGGCCTGACGTATGGTTTTGTCACTATTGCATGCAGTTTAGGCCTGGACTGTGTTCTGCCTCTTATTCTGCTGTTGTTGGTTTTGATTGTTCTTGGAAAGATCCTCATATTTTCTTTTCCTTTCTGCCTGACGTTCAGCATAGGCATTTGTCTTATCATCCATTAAATCAGTTGAAAACTCGATAGCATCTTGCATGGTTTTCGGCTTTGACGCCTTTACACTGCCAAGTATCATATCGGGTAAGCCACCGATATACTTTTCAATCTTGTCTACCTCTTCTGGGAACATCCTAGCACACATCAATGCTAGTTGCTGAAATCGTCGATTAATAGGCCACCGCATTGGTGCCCTTAACCTTAAGATTCCACATCTCAGTCTCAATTTTCTTGATCTTACCCCTCGGGCAGTATTTATTAGTCATCATTTTCTTCAGTGCTATGGATGGTGAAGGAGGAGGCCTATTTTGCTTTTTGCAGTATCATGTCTTCTGCGACATTATTTTGCTTTTTTCAGTAATCATGTCTTCTACGACATCTGTTGTTACCTACACTTCCGTCTACACCGACTCTGAGCCTGGCAGAGCCTTCTGGGGAGCTGATGATGAGGAGGTATCTGGGGGAGGCATTCCATGGGTCATCGTATTAGGATACGACGGACTCCCGATACAGCCAGTAGCCCCACCCTTACCAGATTACATACCAGGCCCAGAGGACCCACAGACACTGCCAGTCCTTCAAGATGAGGATGAGCATGAGTTTCCGGCTGAGGAGCAGCCATTACCTCCTGTTGATTCACCTACTACTGAGTCACCCGGACATGTTACTGAGTCGGATCCCGAGGAGGATCCAGAGGAGTACGAGGATGATGAGACAGAGGATGGGGTCCCGGTTGGACTATCCTTTGGACGGGGGAGTGAGGGGTGATGATGACAACGATTCATCTAGGGATGACGCCAATGATGAGGATGATGATGAGGATGATGAGGACGAGAAAGAGGAGGAAGAGGAGCACATAGCTCTAGCCGACTCTACTATTGTTGCACCTGTTGATGAGCCTGTTTTCCCACCTAAGGGAATATAGCCTGTTATACCACCACCCTCCACTGACATTACTATTGGGGCTAGGGTTACCGTCCGGCCCCAAACTTCCATATCCTTTCCACCAGACCCACCACTGACATTACTATGGGGGCTAGATTAACGTCCGAACCCCCAGACTTCAATAATATCCTTCCACCAGATGCAAGAGGACATGAGAGACTTCGACCATGACTACACCATCACCATCACCACATATCATCAATCTATCACCACACCTTCGCAGAGGAGTCGCCTTCTAGGAAGGCACCGGCCACCACGGAGTGACACATCTCACCACCTTTACGCACCCACTCTGCTCTGACTACGCTCGATACTACGCGTTACACACGCGCGCCAAATCCACGACACTCAATAGCAATCCACTTAGGCTCTCATTGATGTTGTTACTGTCGCATTACCATCACCTTCACTACCACCACTACCACCATCTCTATACTACCAACACTTTGTTTGATCTCACCACTTCAGGGATGACATCCCCGAGTCTGAGCAGCCTCCTCGCAAGAGGTTGTATTTGTCCACTATAGGCTCCAGATATGAGATCGGAGAGAGTTCTACTGCTAGACCTACCAGAGGTCGAGGGATAGATTATGGATTTGTTAGCATGGTAGATGCTGAAGAGAGGCGACAGGGGATTAGAGATGTTGGGTACGGGATTAGGGATACTTGGGTAGATCCGGCAGAGGCAGTTCCAGAGATAGCACCTATGACCGTGGGAGAGGTCAATACTAGGGTCACAGAGCTTGCTGAGCTCCATGAGCATGATACACAGGACTTGTATGCTTACTAGAGGATCTCAGATATTTGGAATCTCGTATATTCAAGCGAGTCGATATTGACTTCGTAGAAGCGGTCGATTGCTTATGGGGGATAGGATGACTCTCCAGGAGACAATATGGATGGTAGAGGAGGAAGCCTATGCTTCCCGAGAGGCTTGGGCTCACTCAATAGGATGAAGTCAGGCGACTCATCAGGAGCTTCAGACCCATCGTGATCATGTGTATGCACACGAGACCCACCTCCAGGCACACTCTCATATCTCTCTCTCTACAACACACACACACACACACACAACAACCCCAAAAATTATCCTCAACTCTTACCATACCTCACTCTCTACTCTCTCATACAAGGATGTGATTGTCACACAAGTGACCACCTACAAACTCTCACGCACTCATCAGGAGAGAGGTGCGAGAGCTGAGTTAGCAGCACTTCGAGAGACTGATCGTAGGCGTCAGAACCAGATGGTAGAGACTCTCCGAGTCATCAGAGATATAAGGCGAGAGATGAGCGACATGCAGGCTGAGTTGTTAGCACTGCGAGAGCAGCAGAGGAGAGCTAGACAACCAGGACCAGAGGCTAGGATTCCAGATCACCAGGATGCTTCTGGGGATGCTGACAGTCACATTTAGTGATTTATGTTATTGTATCTTGCTAGGTCATATACAAGGCATGTAAAGTATTAGGGGTTTTCCCGCTAGCATTGCTTTAGATGCTTTTGTATGTATTATGTGTACTTTCGTAAACAACTATTTTCATGTAAATTTTCAAAGTTATGAAAGAAATGGATGTGTTACGTTGTACTATAAGTACTTTCTTGTGGTTGATTAGCTCACTATCCATAATTAATTCTGTCATATAACCTCATGTTTTGATCTTTTGATGATCTAACAAATCACATAGCACCTACAAACCAGAAGAGCCAAATACCCCTATTAACAACCCCAACCCAAACAACATCTCATAATCCATCCAAGCAATGATGCGACCATGCTCTTTTTTGCCGAAACTTCACCATGGATATGGAAGCCACAAGTTTCGCACGGGGATATCCAAAGGAACGTGCAAAATGCGCGCACCGTAGTTTTTAACGTCTGACTCATGAAGGTGTCAACGTTGAACTTCAAGGGGACTGAAGGCGTGGTCAGTTTAACTCGATGGATTGAAAAAATGGAGTCAGTTTTCAATATCAGTGGTTGTGCTATAGAGAATCAAGTAAAGTTTGCCACATGCACTCTGTTAGGTGCTGCTTTGACTTGGTGGAATGGTCAGATAAAAACCTTAGGTCCAGAGGCAGTATGCAATGACTTAGGAAGTACTCAAGAAAAAGATAACGGACAATATTGTCCCAGGTAAAATCAAGAAATTAAAATTGAGCTTGGAACCTAAAGTCAAGGGAAACGATGTTCCAACATACACTGACGTTTCCAAGAGTTAACCCTGAATATGTATCAATTTGTTGCCAATGAAAACCGAGAAAGGTTGACAAGTACATCATGGACTTTCCTACAAAAATTTATGGGGAACGTCAAGTCTGCCTAGTAACCCAAGACCTTGGATGGACGAGATAGATCGTATTGGCCAATGGAGCAGAGATGGATCAGACTGCCTCGATCAGCTGAGTCGCTCGCGTATCGCTATCGGTTAAAGGCAATCTGACAACAAGAATAAGGCTGATGATTCATACCAGGGTAAAACCGATGTGAGACACCAACGGCAACGCCTGTTATCGCAAGAGCAGAAAGGGACCGTCCAATGTCTGACAAATATAGGGGGTGCCAGGCGAAATGTAGCAAGCCTTAGTGGGAGGGTATCTGTTGGCCCAAGTGCATCACCAAGTTCCCATCGCCGACCCTACAATGTTGGGGGCCGGCGTGGCACCCAGAGGGTGGGCGCTGACAAGTGCAGGGTTACAAAAACGGCAAGCTTATGCTCGGCGATTGCAAGAAACAGTGTAGCAACAAATATAGCTTAATACTCAGAAGGGCAATGGGTGTAAGCGCGCCTAAAGGATATGAGGGGGTATGTTTATGGTGAGTGATGTGTAGGCAACGGCTAGGTACATAGTCAAGAGAGGGGAGAGAGTGGTGGGCCAAAGGGTGGGGGGAAGCTAAAAAGAAGAATAAAGATGGAGGAAATAAGAACGCACAAGGCTGGGTTTATGCAGTTAGGAATGCAGAGAAGAGGGGAAATGCACCGGGAAACCCTGATGCCAATGTCGTCACAGGTACGTTCCTCTTAAATAACTACTATGCATCTATCTTATTCGACACTGGTGTCCGAGAGAAGTTTTATAGAGCCACTGCATTTAATTTCCCTTGTTAAACACGCCCCCAACTTCATTAGAAAATTGTTATGATGTCGAATTAGCTGATGGGAAATTAGTCGAGATAGACACAATTATACGAGGTTGCACCTTAAATTTCTTAGGCCATCCGTTCAACATAGATCTAATGCCCGTAGAACTGGGTAGTTTCGATGTCATTATCGGTATGGACTGGTTAAGAAGATGTCACGTCGTGATCGTGTGCGATGAGAAACTTGTTCAAATTCCCTATGGGAATGAAACTTTGACTTTTTGTGGCAACGAAAGTAGCAACGGGAGAGAATCCCGGTTGACAGTTATCTCATGTTCAAAAGCTCAAGAGTACATGGCCACAAGGCTCTTTCATGCCAGGTCTTTTTAGCACATATATCCGCCAAGAAAGAGGAGGACAAGTCGGAAAGAAAACAGATAAAGGACGTACCAATCGTCCGAGATTTTCCTGAAGTATTTCCCGAGGACTTGCCAGGTCTTCCTCCAGCTCGACCAGTGGAATTCCAAATCGACTTAATTCCAGGAGCCGCACCCGTAGCTCGAGCACCGTGTCGATTGGCTCCATCCGAGATGAAGGAATTATCAGAACAATTACAAGAAATTTCGGACAAGTGATTCATAAGGCCTAGTTCCTCGCCTTGGGGAGCCCCGGTCTTATTTGTCAAAAAGAAGGATGGGCCGTTCAGGATGTGCATCGACTACCGTGAGTTAAATAAACTGACAAGAAAAGAATGCGTTATTCCGCGAGATATCCGAAGGGAACGACGATTTATAGAATCGAGCGCTGCTTATTCAAGGATCCAGTATTTATTCGAAGATAGATCTGAGATCAGGATATCACCAGTGTAACATTCCGTATTTTCAGGTCATTTACGACGTCATATATTTTACTAATTATTTTTTTTTCGTACGCGTTTACTTTTAATTCTTATTATATATAGTTAAATCGCGTAAACTAAAAATCAACAATTAGCGTAAACGGACACCAAACGAATTAAAGTTTTCGCCAAACAAGCAATATATTATTTTTACGAAAGTAATAATCAACTTTTTATATTTCATTTTTATTGGTTACGTAAAATTATTACGTTTTGCGATAAAGTAAGTTTAGGCATACCCGGAACCACAAAAATAATTCTACGCTTCAACAAATACCCACATTTATACCCAATACATAAAAGTTATAAAAATATATCATATGTATCATACATATGCCGAATTTATAGCTATGTATACAAAGAAATATAAGAAAAATTCTTCCAAGTAGTCTTTGTACATCCTATCTCCATTAAACATGGCCATACCATGTTCCTTTGACTCAAGACATGAAAACAAGAATCCCTAAAACCCTCTAGGTGTTTTGTTGAACACTATTGGTAAATTTTGACCAAGACTTCACATATAAGGTGCAAGTAACTAGAAAGATACACATACACATGAACACTTAGCAAGAAAATCAACAAAAACCCTCCCCTCTACATCTCTATATGCTACGGCATACCACCAAGCCCCAACCAAATCCATACTAAATTTTATACAACCCATACACTCCTACACACATCTATCCTAAGATATTCTAAGGAGATCCCAATCATTGGCTAACCATAATTCACGTATTATCCTTAAAGGAAGCTAATGGTTTCACTAGAAACTGAGGGTTCTTGTTTGCAAGCTTTGGATTTTTATCTAAACAAGGGTTTAGATTACATTGATCATCATCATCATACACCATAAGGTCATCTAGAACCCTTTATGTTCTTTCAATATTCATTTTATGCATATGTTAGTTCTATTGTAGCTTGAATCACCATGTAGGATTTTTAACATGTAAATGGAGTTTTTACTTGTAAAAGATCATTTTGCACACTATTATATATATTTGAATATTGCTCATAATCATGTTAAAAGGATTAGAAATATTGTACCAATTTAAGTTGGTGTAAAAATGATACTACAAATAGTAGTAAGGTATAAAAGCAAGAGTTAAAGAATGGATTCAACAAGGACACTCCAAAATTCTGTCCAAGAACTCGTTATAAAACACATTATGTTTATATTTTTATAAAGTAGTATGATTCACGACGATTCGAAAAGGAGAAGAAACTTGTCAAAAAACGATTTAAACGAAAAAGTTGAGCCGAAAACGAGGTAAATATTCTATGCATAAATTCACAGCCATTTGATTAAGTTTAGTGGTTTTCTGTCAGTATTTTAAGATGGCTAAGCGGCACTTTCGAGTCCGTTTTGGCCTTCGGCCAAAACCACTGAAAAGTCTGTTCGAAGTCGTTTTACTATTCCCCCCGCGAGTTCTTAAGTCTAAAAGCGAGTGATAACGGGTCATAAGGCGGGGGCAAAATCTGGCTTTTTGGTAATTAATACACTGCATCAGATATGATGCGAGTGCTTTTTCGCCCATTTCGATCGAGTTTCGTGTCTCGGACAGAACTGGAAAGTTGTTCAAAATATCGTTTCGCATAAATTCTCTTTAGAACACGAGTCATGAAAATGTGATTTAGTGGGTCATTATAGTCGGAGTCCAGATCTTTTTTTTTGACAAACCCCTACTACCGAAGCAGTAATACTATAAACTACCGGAGTAAACTTAATCACTACCAGGAGTAACTAATATACTACCAGTAGTAATAACTATAACTACCAGGAGTAACTAATACACTACCAGGAGTAACTAATATACTACCAGTAGTAATAACTATAACTACCAGGAGTAACTACAACACTACCAGGAGTAACTAATACACTACCATGAATAACTATAATTACATTATTTAGATATTTATAAATGTTTTACAATTATAAATATGTTTTTTCCTCAAACAATTAGATGGTGATTAGCTAAATAGACTTATGCATAGTAGAGATTACTCAATGTGATTAGTACTTATACGACCTATATTGGATTAGGTTGCATTCGATTGTTTCCGTGACGCATTTTTATTGTGATATACTTCGTTGATTATCATTTACTCAAGGTGAGTTCATAGTCTCGCATTTCAATCTTTTCAATGTTTTATAAACCCGCGAGGGGAATACATGCTCGTTTACAAACTTGTATATTTTACTACAGTACAATTACCTTTCAATACTTTGTGAGTTCATAGCCCCACCTTTTCTCTTTTAATGGTTTTCTTAAACTGTTTTCGGGGTGAGAATACGTGCTCGTTTTACTAAGTGAACTTATTGATTTCTACTACATAAGCGTTACATGACTATTTTTACTAAAGCTTGATTTGTTACTACATGATTTGAGATCGTGAATACCTATATTTGAAACCGTGAATTTTAGACATGATTGTTTTACTACGGACACAAGTGTTTACAAAGTGTATGCTATCCAGATTACTGCCTGAATATTATTGCTAAGTTACCTTATTGCCGTGAAGTCCCTACTTATCATGAACCGTTAATTGCTATTGTAGTAAGCGCGAGTGTTGTGGATAGATCTATCGGGACTGACAATCCCCACCTTTACTTGGGTCACTAGTTTGATCGGGTGCATTTAACATTGAGAGGTGTTAGGGTGTTGGCAAGCATCCTATTTTCTGATTGGGGCACAAATCTAGTTAAGGCTTCGGTGTCATGAGCTTAGTGCAATAATACAAAGTGTTGGACATGATGAATGTGTTTCTCTTGTCTACCTTACTTGTTTTGGACTTCGGAATACGTACTTAGTCCACCATTACTTCGATCTTGTGGTCCACTACTGAACATTACTAGATTTATTAAATCACTACTTGGATTTCGGAAATAACACTTTTAAATGTTGTAACGCTACTTTTCTTCTGAAATATTTCTTAAATTATTTCAATACTGCTTTTTACTTAAACCTATGAATTCACCAACATTATTGTTGACGTTTTAGCATGTATTTTCAGGTTACTATTTTGCTAGTGGAGCATTGGGAGCATTCGAGTCGCGCGGATATATATTTTTGAAGGCTTAATAACTTGAGTACTATTTGACAAACGTTTTGACAATGTTTTCTAATACATTATAAATGGAACCTATTTAACTCTGACATTTTTAATTAAATTGAATGTGACATTTTATTAAACGTCTCTTTTGAGGTCGTTTTCTGTGACTTGTGCGTTTGGACTAAAAGTAGCACCCTTTGTTACCATTCCGCTGCGACAGATTTTGGGGTGTTTACGATTGGTATCAGAGCTGAAGTCATAGAGACACTAGGTCGTTTTTCAAAACTAGACTATGACCATGTTTTTTCAAAATATAGAGTCTTTCCTTGTTTATATTATCCGATTCCGCAGCACTTGCTCTCAGGTAACTTATATGCTCTCTTTTGCACCCCTACGACTATTACATGGATAATAAGTATTTAATACTAGACTATGATTTCATTCTCTTACATCTATCATATGACGTCTTACTATTTACCTTATATAGGAAGTATATAAATATTGATCATTACAACTAGATTTTTGGCGTAACTCTCTGATTTCTCATTTACTCTCTCGAATACCAATACTAGTTACTTAACCATTCGACTCCGAGTTGGAACACTCTTCTTATGATTTTGAATCGCACATGTTGTTTCGTAATCCATCCTTTTGAAGCCTTCTAGTTGATGGGAGTACGTCAATTAACTTGTCACCTCATACGTGTCACCTTGGAGCACCTACCTTTAGAACACGACTTTTTACGTTCATTTTGTTGATTGAATAATTCTTTACGTTCATTTTCTTTGACTGCTTCTGCGTTCGTTCGGATGTTCTTTATACTTGTTATGACCTGTCGCTTTACAAACAATCTCGATGTCAACTTATAAACCATTTTACAAACCATTTTGTTGCCACCCTATGAACTACTTCACGTTCACTTTATTGATTATTTCATTTCGTTATAAAACTATTTGATACCATTTCATACATCACACTATTTTGACGAACATGAGCATTGCATCGTTGGCCCTCAAATATACATAGCCTAATCACCTATGTATATTTGGTGCATAGACTGATTACCTATGCATTCAGGAAGAACCATGCCATGCTGAGAGTAGTCACCTTAAATTTTGTCGAAATTAATTTCCCATTCATATTTTCGCATCTTTTCTCTAAACCCGTACCTTTGTCAAGTGTCGCGACTTGAGCCTTGAGGACAAGGCTCTTCTAACCGGAGGAGACTGTAACATTCCGTATTTTCAGGTCATTTGAGACGTCATATATTTTACTAATTTTTTTTTCCATACGCGTTTACTTTTAATTCTTATTATTTATAGTTAAATCGCGTAAACTAAAAATCAACAATTAGCGTAAACGGACACCAAACGAATTAAAGTTTTCGCCAAACAAGCAATATATTATTTTTACGAAAGTAATAATCAACTTTTTATATTTCATTTTTATTGGTTACGTAAAATTATTACGTTTTTGCGGATAAATTAGTTTTAGGCATGACCGGAACCACACAAAAATAAATCCTAACGCATCAATAAATAACCCACATTATACCAAATACATAAAAGTTATAAAAATATATCATATGTATCATACATATGCCGAATTTATAGCTATGTATACAAAGAAATATAAGAAAAATTCTTCCAAGTAGTCTTTGTACATCCTATCTCCATTAAACATGGCCATACCATGTTCCTTTGACTCAAGACATGAAAACAAGAATCCCTAAAACCCTCTAGGTGTTTTGTTGAACACTATTGGTAAAGTTTGAACAAGACTTCACATATAAGATGCAAGTAACTAGAAAGATACACATACACATGAACACCGTGCTAGCACGAAAATCAAGCAAAACCCTCCCTCTACATCTCTAATATGCTACGAGCATAACCACCAAGCCCAACCAAATCCAAACAAAAATTTTATACAACCCATACACTCCTACACAACTATCCTCAAGAATTCCTAAGAGATCCCAAGCATTGGCTAACCATATTCAAGTGATTATCAAGTAAAAGGAAGCTAGGGTTTCACTAGGAAAACTAGGGTTTTCATTGTGCAAGCTTTGGATTTTTATCTAAACAAGGGTTTAGATTACATTGATCATCATCATCATACACCATAAGGTCATCTAGAACCCTTTATGTTCTTTCAATATTCATTTTAAGTCAAATGTAAGTTTCTATTGTAAGCTTGAATCACCATGTGAGGATTTTTAATAAGTAAAAGGAGTTTTTAACTTGTAAATGATCAATTTTTACACACTATTATAATGTTGAGATATTAGCTAATATCATGTTAACAAGGATGAGGAAGTAATGAACCATATAAGTTTGTGTATAAAAATGATTAACTACAAAAGTAGTAAGGTATAAAAGCAAGGTTAAAAATGGATTCAACAAGGTCACTCAAAGATTATGTCCAAAATTCGTATATATAACACATTATTTTATGTTTTTATAAAGTAGTATGATTCACGACGATTCCGAAAAGGTAAGAAACTTGTCAAACGGATTTATAACGAAAAAGTTAGAGCGAAAACGAGGTATATATTCGAGGTATAAAAATCCAGCATTTCTTTGTTAAGTTAGGTGGTTTTCTGTCTTGGATTTTAAGAATGGTATTTGCTGTACTATTCGAATCCGTTTCGGCCTTGACGCCGAAACATGAAAGCGTATCGGAAAGGTCGTTTTACTTCCTCGACGAGGTTCTTAAAGTCAAAAGCGATTGAATAACCGGTCGTAAGGCGGGGGCAAAATCTTGCTTTTTTGTAATTAATACAACTGCATCAATTTCTGATGCGATTGCTTTTTTCGCCCATATTCGGTCGAGTTATCGGGTCTTCGGGACAGAACTGGAAAGTTGTTCAAAATATCGTTTCGCATAAATTCTCTTTAGAACCCGAGTCATGAAAATGTGATTTAGTGGGTCATTATAGTCGGGTCAGACTTAGAAAATAAACTATAACACTACCAGGAGTAACTAATATACTACCAGCAGTAATAACTATAACTACCAGGAGTAACTAATACACTACCAGGAGTAACTAATATACTACCAGTAGTAATAACTATAACTACCAGGAGTAACTACAACACTACCAGGAGTAACTAATACCCTACCAGGAATAACTATAATTACATTATTCAGATATTTATAAATGTTTTACAATTATAAATATGTTTTCACTCAAACAATTAGATGGTGATTAGCTAAATAGACTTACTTAAAGCTGAGTAGAGATTACTCAATGTGATTAGTACTTATACGACCTATATTGGATTAGGTTGCATTCGATTGTTTCCGTGACGCATTTTTATTGTGATATACTTCGTTGATTATCATTTACTCAAGGTGAGTTCATAGTCTCGCATTTCAATCTTTTCAATGTTTTATAAACCCGCGAGGGGAATACATGCTCGTTTACAAACTTGTATATTTTACTACAGTACAATTACCTTTCAATACTTTGTGAGTTCATAGCCCCACCTTTTCTCTTTTAATGGTTTTCTTAAACTGTTTTCGGGGTGAGAATACGTGCTCGTTTTACTACATAAACTTATTGATTTCTATACGTAAGCGTTACATGATTATTTTTACTAAGTTTGATTTGTTTACTACATGATTTGAGATCGTGAATACCTATATTTGAAACCGTGAATTTTAGACATGATTGTTTTACTACGGACACAAGTGTTTACAAAGTGTATGCTATCCAGATTACTGCCTGAATATTATTGCTAAGTTACCTTATTGCCGTGAAGTCCCTACTTATCATGAACGACATTGCTATTGTAGTAAGCGCAGGGTATTGTGGATAGATCTAACGGACTATGAAATCCCCCACCCTTTTCCTTGGGTCACTAGTTTGATCAAGGTGCATTTAACATTGAGAGGTGTCTCGGGTGTTGCAAGCATCCTATATTACGATTGGGGCAAAAATCTAGTTAAGGCTTCGGTTCATGAGCATAGGCAATAAATACCTGTTATATAAATAGACTTGGTGATATGTGTATCCCTTGTCTACCTTAACTTTTTTGGACTTTGGAATACGAACTTTATCCCACACCATTACTTCGAATCTTGTGGGTCCACTACTGGAACATTACTATTTTTATTACACACTACTTGGATTTCGGAATAACACTTTTAAATGTTTAACGCTACTTTTTCTTCTGAAATATTTCTAAATGATTACATAACCTGTTTTACTTAAACCTATGAATTCACCAACATTATTGTTGACGTTTTAGCATGTATTTTCAGGTTACTATTTTGCTAGTGGAGCATTGGGAGCATTCGAGTCGCGCGGATATATATTTTTGAAGGCTTAATAACTTGAGTACTATTTGACAAACATTTTGACAATGTTTTCTAATACATTATAAATGGAACCTATTTAACTCTGACATTTTTAATTAAATTGAATGTGACATTTTATTAAACGTCTCTTTTGAGGTCGTTTTATGTGACTTGTGCGTTTGGACTATGAAGTAGCACCCCATTGTTACCATTCCGCTGCGACCAGATTTTGGGGATGTTACAATTGTGATGGGTGTAAAAGATCCGACTTGTGGTTAACGTGGCCATGGAGCTGCTCGTACCATATTTGGTAGAAACGGTCGAAGTCCATATATGTGGAGATGTGGTTTTATTAGAAGAAGATCCGGTCCTGTTGGTTGAGAGTGAGACTATTTTCGATCTATATATTTCCTTATTTTTGGGGTGGGTGGCGGTGAGTGTAACAAATGGACATGGAAGGTTTGGTGTTTTAAAATTCTACACTTCACAACTTGTAGCTTTTTTTAACAATACAAGTTGTCGCTTATTGTCTAGATATTTAGACATTTGAATGTATAAGATAAGTTTCTGAAAATATAATAATAAGTTATCTTATATAGGTGTCTATTTTACTAGGCTAATGAGTTTGATGTCTAATTTTCTTTTTCCTCTCTGAAAATTTGATTTATTTAAGCATGAAGAATTCATGCGGCATAAGCCACTTGTGAACATAAAGTTGTCGTATATTTGAAATGTTCAAGTTTTTATCATCTAATGATTTCGGCTAGTGTGACCAAAATTAATAAATGAATAACAAAAGTGAATGTGTCCTAAAAGTTTTGACTTGTGGGTTACAGTGATGGCGTGACAATTGTATCTGGTAATGAAGGATGTAGTAGACACGGGTGATGTTAAGGATGAATAGCGTAACATGGTGTTGAATAAGGATAATGTGAATGTGGATCTTAATAAGGAGAATATGAGCTGCATGTTGGGTTTGAAGAGTAATTGGAGTTTAATGGAGGATGATGGGTTGGATGTACGGTTGTCTTTAACGCTGCGTTCTTGAGTTTGTTTTTGAGGAGAAAAGAAAGGAAATGCTAAGAAATATAATAATTTTGTGTTCTCAAGTTTTTATAAAAAGGAAAAAAAAGGGTTTACATAGGAAATAGGAGGGAAATTTTTGACCAAAGTTATCCTCTCATTTTTGGGGTGATTGCCTAGGAAAGGAAATGATACATCTTATATTTTGGTTAGAAAGACTATATTACCCCCCACCAACTACAAAGGCTAATATGCAAGAGGGGCATTATAGTAAATTGTCATATTTACATTACTTTCCTTCCAACCTAAGACATGAATCATACACACTTTTCTTGCATTTCCTTTCTGTTTTGTCCGACTCGAGAACGCAAACAAGATTGTATGATATCCTTTCTTTTCTTCACTGCCCCTCCAACCTCCCATTCTTTACTTTTCTACATCCTAAATTTTATGAATATTTGTGTTTTGGGATGAATAGACACCCGATAACAAGCAGCGTAAGTTATGGAGAAGCAAAGCATGTGATAATTTAAAGGTATGTCTTTAAGTAATGGAGGATGATGGGTTGGATTAACGAACAATTGTGGAAATTGTCTCTACCAAACCTTCACTATGATTTAAAATTAATGTTATTGTGTAATTATTATTGGATTAGTTATTGTGTAATTATTTATTACTGTAACAATGAATATTATTAGTTACTGTAGCAAAGTGTAGTTATTGTGTAATTATTATTACTGTAACATTGAATATTATTGGTTATTGTAGTAAAGTGTAGTTATTGTGTAATTATTGTTCCTGTAACAATGAATGTTATTGGTTACAGTAGCAAAGTGAAAGTGTAAAACGAACATTTGTGAAAATAATGTTATTGGTTAAAATAATGGATTAGTTATTGTGTAATTATTATTACGGAGTATATGTTTAGTGTAATCATTTGTTGTATTTATAAGACTGCATGAAAATCTTTATGGGTGTAATATTGGAATTGTAATTCTTTATGGGTGTAATATTGGAAGTGTACAGGAGTAAAAAAATCATGTACAAGGGACCAACGGTGCAATAACACTTTTTTTGCGAAATTACCATAATACCCATCGACTTAACGACCATTTATCCCTTGAGATCAAACACGAACAAAAAATACTACTTTTGAAACCATTTCCACTGATTTTCAAAACAGGAGACTGAATCCGTAAACGGGGTGGAGTTTGAGGACCAACATTGTAATTTACCCTACTTGTTATCTAGAAATCATATATGAATATGAAGATGTTTTGTTGTTGATGGTGCAACATAAGAATCCCCTGTAATGGGCCTTATGTTTCATAGAAAGACCCTTTAGGCAACACATATGTCGAATACGTGGGCTTAATTTTGGACATCTAGCGTTAGTCACTGTTTGCATGAGGGTATTTCTCATTCTAAGGGTGCGTTTGGTTTGCAAAAGGGATTGAAATTAAGTTTTGGGGAATAATGATGTTGGATTGAAAAGAAACATAGGAAAGATAAAAGAATAAATAATAATAAATATAAATATTTTTTTAATAATAATGAGTTATAACTTAAAATTTTATTTATTTTGAATTTATATAATAATAAAATAATTATATAATTGAAATATTAGTTAAAATATGTGATGCATTGTGTAGACACAACCCGTAAGACGTTGTAATCACTGACGTATTATTAAATTACAGACAGCATTTTCCATTATAAAAATCAAAAGGAGTTAAATGATGAGGAATGAGTTTAGGCACGTTGGCAAAGAAATATTTAGTGAGATTAAATAAAAAAGAAAATGTTAATCACAAATTATGTTCTAAAAAAAACGTATTTATATTTTTTTGACCTCTTAACGTTATTGATAATAACAAAATGCAAAAAACTAATTACAATAAAAAATAAACGTTTACAAATTATTAAATGTAAAATTTCATTTCTAAGATTAGTGATCACTTAAGGTATGGACAAACAAAATAATTAAGCATGATTAGTGATCAAGATTTTTTTTTTAATCCTCACTTTTAATTCTACAAAAATATTTTTTCAAAAATACATTTACAAAATATTCTCTAATTAAAATAAAAAGTTTTATTAAAAACTTAAAATTTAAAATTCAAATTTGAAATTCAAATTCTCCCCCCAAAACGGAAGCTTCTACAACCAAACAACATTCCCCACAAAAAGACAAAAAAAGGAGCGGAGTTTAGGCGGCGGCCCCCTTATATATAAGGGACCGCCGGGACCGCCCCCAGAGAGCCGTTGAGATTTCCTGCCTATAAATACAGTTCCATTCCCAGCAGAAAATCGTTCCTCTTTGCACGACATTTTTCAGTCTTTTCTTTCTCTCTCTAAACCTTTTTTCTCTCACTAAAACTCTTGATCACTAACATACTTAGATCTTGTTTCAAGTGATCTAGTCTATTCTTATCATACTCTGTCCCCTCTCCTTCAAGTGCGACTGAAAGAACACTCGTAGTTCGCACAAGAAACGAAGTGTTTCATTTAGTGAAAGCAGGCGGGGAGCGCGAGCCTTTCTTCGTAATTGCCAAAAGTAAACTCTATTTAATATATCATATATGTATTTGTGTGATCTGAATTGAGTAGATCCCATAGTTAATACTTGTGATGTTTGTATATATTGTGAAGTGGTAGATTGGTTTCAATTTTCTAAGCTACGATAGGGACTCGACATTTAAGCTTAGCGTCAGAGAACTAAGCGTAAGCGACTGTAAAACGGTATACCTCCGCTCTAAGAGGGAGCTTGTTGACATAGTGAAATCCTCGAGTATGATACTCGGGGAGTGGAGTAGCTGGCGATAGAGGTGCTTCGTAAGCCAAGAGCCACTATAAAATCACGGTGTCTTGTTTAGTATGATTCTTTCCTTATCCATTTACTTAATTATTACGTTATTTATTTGTTCATTCTAGATAGTTATTGCTTGATTCATTATTGTGATTTGATTGAACATAAACTCGGATCTATACTTTTTGAAAGTAAACGTGAGAGAGAAACCGTAAAACAAACGTAGTAAACATATCACCCCCCACTTCTAGTTACACACAACTGGTATCATAGCAAGGTCACTCAAGATTTTTAAAAATATATTGATTTTAAAGCTTGGATCGATCTATGGATTTTCGTCAAAATATCAAGAAGGGCAAACTATGCAAATACCACCACACTTTGAAAGCTGATTAGTTAAATTTATTGAAAACATGTATTCAAGCATATGTTAAACAAAAGATCTAGATCTTTGGCATGTTATTACCAGCAAATGGATGATTTGATCAACTCTAATTTACAAAATCCGGAACCAAAATTAGACTAGGTTATCCTTCTGAAAAAAAAACCATGAACACAAAAAGAGACTTGCGAAACGATAAATGAAGCAAGAATGGTATAGACAATGCTGATTGCCAAGAAAATCGGCTGTATTGGGTGATAGAATTTTCATGTGTAACACGGCAAAAGAAATTTGGAAAACTTTGTTAATCACCCATCAAGGTAATAGCAAAGTCAAAGATAATAAGATCGACATTTTGGTTCAACAATATGAACAATTCGTCATTTCCGAAGACGAATCTATAGATAGTGATTTTGCTAGATTTAATACTATTATTACTAGTCTTAAAGCTCTTGATGAAGGTTATTCTAGTAAAAACTACGTAAGAAAGTTTCTTAGAGCTCTACATCCTAAATAGAGAGTGAAGGTCACGACGATTGAAGAGTCGAAAGACTTAACGTCAGTATCTCTTGATGAACTAATCGGGAACCTCAAGGTTCATGAAATGATCATCAAGAAAGATTCTAAAATAGTCAAAGCAAAAGTTAAAAGAAAATCTATTGCTTTAAATTCTAAGAAAGAATCTAGTGATGAAGAATGTTCGACTTTCGGTAGTGAAGACGAAGAGTACGCCATGGCGGTAAGAGACTTTAAGAAGTTCTTTAAAAGAAGAGGTAGATTCGTGAGACAACCTCGGAACGACAAAAAGGCGTTCCAAAGAAGTCGTGATGACAAGAACGGTAAAGGTGATAGAAAATGCTTTAGATGTGGCGACCCAAATCATCTTATTGGAGAATGTCCAAAACCACCGAAAGATAAGAACCAAAGAGCTTTTGTTGGAGGCTCTTGGAGCGATAGCGGTGAAGAAGATGATGAAAAGGTCAAAGATGAAACGTGTCTTGTAGCTCACGCATCAAGTGAGGTATGTTCTGAATCATCTTACTTTAGTGATGAAAACTCATCAATTGATGATATAG
Organism: Tanacetum coccineum; assembly: GCA_026074375.1. Classification (NCBI taxonomy): domain Eukaryota; kingdom Viridiplantae; phylum Streptophyta; class Magnoliopsida; order Asterales; family Asteraceae; genus Tanacetum; species Tanacetum coccineum. Next base: position 12,901 of record BQNB010066033.1, on the reverse strand, counting down.
CTTTAGACAACGAATATGATAAGTTATGCAAAATGAGTCTAAAGATAATCACTAAAAAGAAAAAGTTACATGCTACTAGAAATAGTCTAGAAAATAAGCTTAGAGAATTAAAAGGTAAATTGTCCACACTCGAGAAAAATAAAGGAGTTGATCTCGCTTGTGCAAAGTGTCATGTACTTAAAATTGAGAATGAAAAACTCAAAGATGAATCTACTAGATTAAACAAACTTGAAAAGAGTACACATTGCTTAAATGAAATGTTAAGTAATCAAAAACCCTCCGGTAATAAATTAGGTTTAAGGTTTAATTCATTTGAAGCTTCATTTAGTAGAACTAAGAAAATAAAATTTATGAAATCTCAGAAAAAGGCGTATTCTGATGGAGGTCCCATAAATACGAGCGCCCCCCTAAATGACCAGGCGACCCCCAAAATAAATATGGGACCGCCACCACCAACGCTTGGATCTAAGAAAATTGCGTCTTTTCAAAAATTCATTTTGGGTCCTAGACTAAAACACATAATTGTAAACAATGCCAAAGTTCCCGTTGCCAGTGACAATGAAGTTAAACAATTTTATAAGCCATTTCAAAACCCAGAGTTGGATTTTCTAAACCCAATTTTAGATAAAAAAAACTTCACCTCCTAGAAGAGTCAATAATAATTATTTTCGTCCTAAAACACCGCAACAAAAAAGACATGTTGGTCGACAAAACCAACCACGTGGCTTTCCCGTAAGTTGGAACAACTTTCCACGTCAAAGTTACATGCCATGGGAAATGTGTCTTCCATTCTCACATATTAACCAATTGCATCAAATGCAAGGGATGTTTGGCACTAACAACTGTGGACCCATGAGATATTGGGGACCAAATATTATAGAGTATTGTCTTAAATTAACTAATGATATGCCTTGGAGTCGACTTGGAGCCCGACGAATGGATTAAGGATAGCGGATGCTCCAAACATATGACGGGCAACCGAAAGCTCTTCTCCACTTACAAGGCATACAATGGAGTGTAACAAAATATGGGTAGTAATACTTATGCGTAACATCATTAGCAAAGGTACGAATTACCAAATGACTCCTCAAAATAGATAATGTAGAACATGATGATAACATAGGATTTAATTTGCTAATAAGTATAGGACAAATGAGTGACAATAAGTGTAGATTAACTTTTTCTGACATGATAGTGAAATCAATAAGACGAAAGTCTAGGTAAGAGGATAATAGAAGGAAAGCTTATATGTGATGAAATTAGGAAATAAGCCTAAGGATCAAATTTGTCTAACTACGATTGATGAAAATTCCACCTTGTGGCATAGGAGATTAGGACACGCAAATATGCGTCTCATTCAATCGTTGGCCTCTAAGGAATTAGTTAGAAACTTACCTAAGCTTAAGTTTGATCAACATTTTTGTGATGCTTGCAAAATGGGAAAACAAGCTCACGCTAGTCACAAAGCTAAGAATGTAGTCTCAACGACTAGATGCTTAGAACTTCTCCATATGGATCTCTTTGGTCCATCCGCCGTACGGAGTTATGGAGGAAACCGTTACACCCTAGTCATAGTAGATGACTACTCTAGGTATACTTGGACTAGATTTCTTAAGGATAAAACTGAAGCTTTCGATCAATTCGAAATATTTAGTAAGAAAATTCAAAACCAATTAGGTTGTTTAATAGTGTCAATAAGAACTGACAATAGTAGAGAGTTTGATAATGAGGTACAATTTGGAGAATTTTGTAATGCCAATGGTATTACTCATAACTTCTTGGCTCTATGCACTCCTCAATCAAATGGAGAGGTCGAAAGAAAAAATAGGACACTTCAAGAGATGAGTAGGACTATGTTGAATGAGCAATCGTTACCACAAAAGTTTTGGTGTAACGCCGTAGATACTTCAACATACATTCTCAACCGGATTCTCATTCGAGCCATTCTAGGAAAAACACCTTATAAACTCTTAAGAGGTAGAAAACCTACGTTAGATTATTTTAGAGTGTTTGGAAGCAAGTGCTTCATCTTGAACACAAAAGACTACCTAACCAAGTTTGACCCAAAGTCATACGAAGGTGTCTTCTTAGGTTATTCTCAAAATAGTAAAGCTGAAGAATCATTTAACGTGACATTCGATGAAACTCCTCCACCCTCTAAGACATCACCCTTAGTGGATGATGACTTAGATGAAGAAGTAGCAATTAAAGTTACCAAAAAGAAAAACCTAGAAAATGACATTGTGGATGAAACTTTAGAGATTGATGAAATAGTTAACATTAAGGAATCTAGGAACCACCCAGTAGAAAATGTCATAGGAAACCTTAACCAAAGAACCCTTAAGTTACAAGCCCAAAACTAAAGTAACTTCTTTTGTTTTATATCAACTATAGAACCTAAGAATGTAAATGAAGCATTTGGAGATGAAAGTTGGATTGTCGCCATGCAAGAAGAAATAAATCAATTCATTGCTAACGACGTTTAGGAGCTAGTTCCGCAACCTAAGAATATGAAAATTATAGGAACTAAGTGGGTGTTTAGAAATAAGTTAGATGAGAACGGTATTATTTCTCAAAATAAGGCTAGGTTAGTTGCTCAAGGCTACAACCAACAAGAGGGCATCGATTATGATGAAACTTATGCCTCGGTTGCTAGACTTGAATCTATTAGGATATTATTAGCCTATGCTTGCGCCTTAGATTTCAAATTATTCCAAATGGATGTAAAAAGTGCATTCCTGAACGGTTTTATCAATGAGGACGTATACGTGGCACAATCTCTAGGATTCATTGATTTCAAAAAACCGAATCATGTTTATAAACTAAAGAAAGCTTTATATGATTTTAAACAAGCACCCAAAGCTTGGTATGATAGATTAAAAGCTTTTCTTATTAAACATGAATATAAAATGGGAATGGTAGATAAAACTCTTTTTACTAAGAAGAAAAGTTTAAATCTCATTATTGTTCAAATATATGTCGATGACATTATATTCGGTTCGACTTGTCAAGACATGTGTGATGAATTTGCCAAAATCATGCATGACGAGTTCGAGATGAGCATGATGGGTGAACTTAACTTCTTCCTTGGATTACAAATTAAACAAATGGAAGATGGTATATTCTTTAATCAATCTAAGTATATTAAAGAAATGCTTAAGAAATTTGGTCTAGAATATTCTAAACCAATGAAAACCCTCATGTCCTCCGATACTAAACTCACGAAACATAAAGAGTTCGGTAGATAGTTACCAGTTTATCGAGGATGATAGGTAGTTTATTTATAACTAACGGCAAGTAGGCCCGATATCATGTTGAGTGTTGCCTTTGTGCTCGTTCCAGAGGTCCAAAACTTTCATCCTTGAAGGGTTAAGCGTATCTTTTGATACATTAAAGGAACTACGCACTTAGGATTATAGTATACTAAGGGGACGGCTTTAGAAACAGTAGTATTGCCAATTATCAGGCGGCGAGTGTATGTTGACGAAAGAGCTCTAGCGATATTTGTACGTTCGTGGGATGTTGTTTTGAATCTTGGTTCTCGAAGAAAGACAAATGCTCTTGCTATTCCAAATACCGAAGCCGAATACTAAGCGCCGAAAAGGATGTCAACAAGCACTATAGATGAAAACAAGCTAATCATCGTCTACGGACGTACGACTCGACGCGTTCCCATCAAGTGCGACAACAAAGGCGCGTTTTGACCTTAGCCAAAACTCCGGTGCAACATTCTGTACCAAAACACATCGAAATAACATCACCCTTTCATCGTGATAATGTCAAGATCAGGAACATATCTCAAATCGGAAAAAAGTTATGCGTCGCGGACAAACATCGCCGGACATTCTTACTAAACTAAAACGTAAATCGTTTAACTATCTACGTTTGGTTAAGGAATATGGAACCAATCCATAAATCATCGTAGTTAGCTTCTATTCCTTTTGTTCAATTCTAGTCGTTGTTATTCCGTGTCGTGACAACTTTAAATATTTCATCCGAAGTATTTAGCAATATTTAATTCGCGAATGCAAATTAAACTGTCACTCTTTCTTCGTAAATTTTTTGTCAAAAAACCATGTCCAAAAACCTGGTGAGGGCGGCCCCCTTATAGGCGGGCCCCACCAATATTATTTTGGACGCCGGTAAAGGTAAATATGGAACCGCCACCAGCAAAGTCATAAAATAGAACCTTACAAAATTTTCAAAAAGAAAAACCAAACACCCTTATCTGCTTGCACAGACGAAAACACGGACCCCCAAACACCCACCAAAAAACTCAAATTTTCAAACCATTATACATCATGAAGATCAATATCAACACTAATAATATCATTAATATCAAGCATTATCATTGTAAGTATTTCATCCTATTTTCTTTCAATTTGAGTATAGGGCTTCAATGTTGAACAACAAAATTAAAATTGGGGATTTTTATGTTTTCTTTCAATTTTGTACAATTAAGATAACTAGGATACAATGTATACTAATCATGCTTCTTGTAGATATTGGATTTGAATACACTTAGTAAATTTCGTTAAAAAATTGATTTCGAACAACCCCAATTTTATTTCAAATCATCACGTTAGGAACTAATAAAATTGTTGTTATGCATTGTTAATCCAACCCAAAAATGTTTTCAAATATATGCATAATGATTCATGAAAAATATCGCGAGATACATAAATTCATATGTTTTTTCGACTTGTTTGGATGGCATAATCTAATTAAGGAGCGTTGGGTTAACACTTAGGATTCTATTTCGGTCGAGGTTAATAATACTTCACATTTTAGATATAGGCAACACTTAGGATAACTCAAACATAAAAACAAGTATAAATGATTAATCTATCGGGCTTTGTTCCTTGAAATTTCTAGGGAAACAATGCTCGAGCTACCGGTCTTAGTCATCAAAAGACAAGAAAACTACATGTCCTTATATCAAATTGAGTTTAGTCAACCTTGCTAAACACAATTGGCAAATCTTGAAAACAGATATTTTCATGAGGAAAGGGTTTTGTAGTCCAAACTTCGAAAATATGAGTCATATTGTGCTAAGTTTGAGTCAATCGGATTGATGTGTTTGTTAGACATTAACTACAAATTGATGCCTACGTTTGTTCTTGAGTTTTAATTGGCAACCTCGCTTCTTACCCAATAATCCTATGGGGTCAATTTGTTGTCAACTTTGTCATTAAATAAGTCATTTTTCCCTCACTTCTTGAGTATTCGAGGATAAATTTTAAAAATTCCATTCAAAGGTCAAGCCTCCTACACCGAAATGTGGTCTCTTGATCATTTGTCAGTAAGTGTTCCAAGTAAAGGTATTTTTAAACTAAACCTCCATCTCCAATGTAGTCATTTAAGTCCTCTCTTAATTTTATTTTTTTTTTCTATTTTCCAATTCCTAACGACAAGGTCAAGGTAAACTCATACCAGAAAAACAAGACAAACCTATTGTTGTAGGTGAAATGAACTTTTTAACCGGAGATTCAAACTCATATGAAATCCTTGGGTGGAGATTATTCATGAAAACATGCATTATTAGCCGACGGTAGGAACAGGTCTCCGCTATCTTTGTCACATGCTTTATTGCATGACGACATTCCACTCCGTATATCCTAGCATTTTTCATTTCAAACAGAATGGAAAGGACTCGATTCAAAACCAAAGGACAACTTCTACCTAATGGATATTGCTTTGACTAGGTTATTCAAAACATGTGTTTCTGTCTTCCTGAAGCTTGCTTTTGATTCATTATTCTATCACTTGATGCGAGCAATGCATCCGCTCGCTCTTTAATTTGAGCAACAAGACTACGAGCGGTTTCAGGGTAAGAAAAGACCTGTGATTCAATGCTAGTCTCCTCCTCGCTCTAAATCATCATGCTTATCTCATCTATTGGATGATTCCATTGATGATAATGATGAGATTCTTTCATTTCCAAATCCTTCCTCTAAGTCTCAACAACATCTCTTCTCGTAAATATGATGTTGTAGAGTCCATCAAACCCTCTTATGAAATGTATATACTTGACTCTATCTCTTGGAACACATTATTCTTCAACTCACAACGAGTCAAACTAAAGATCTATGCTCCCGGGAAGGGTTAGGTCAATTGACAAGCTTCTAAGAACTCATGATGGGTGGGAGAATCAGAAAATGAACATGTTGGAACAAGCTACTATGAAATGATTATTATTTATTATTATCATATCTCGTGTTTTATTACATTTATATTTCTCTATTATTATGGGACTAGGGGGGGAAATGTTATTTGCATTTGATTGGGATAATCTTCTATATTCTATTAACTCTTTATGACTAGCAAATTTTCAATGATTATAACATGAGAAGAATTGAACTACTTGCATAAATGATTTGTATCGTTGGAGTTAGAATAGAACTTCTATATTATGCTTGAACTAGTTGATTCTTGAATATTGGGGATAAAGCCAAAATCAATGGACTTAAGAAAAGAGTAAAATGGAAATCTTGTCCTGCCTCAGAAAAGGCCCCTTATATACCGGCGGCACCCCAAATATTGTGGGGAACGCTGGTGATATGGGGACCGCCCCAGGGGGAACGAAAAAATTCTCAAAAGTTTACCGCTTTGTTCTGTATCTTGACCCTCCACCTACCTACTTCCTAAAGCTGTCATTTCCCAGATTAGCTAAACCAATATTTGGCATTTCTTATCTATTCAAACATGCTTTGCACTTTATCATCCTTCTATTATATAATCACCCCCAACTTCATACTTACTACCATCTTATTCCTTCAAAATCTCCTTCTTCTTATCAATGTCTTGCTCAAACCACCATTCCAACTTCTCTGGAAAACCAAGGATGGTCGGTTAGACAAGTATGAAAGCAAAACCTAAATACAATATCCTCTTCCCAAATGATTTACCTCCTCGTTCCGCTAAGAGTCTACTTACAATCTCTTCACCACCATCTTACAATACTTAAAAGATCCAATGATTAATCCAACTCCACAACATTCTAACCATTCTTGATTCACACTAATCCATCTAATGCCTACATTACTGCACCACCTTCACCACACCACCACAAATTCAGCCTCCCTTTCTCATGCTCAACGTTGCATTTCTACATTATAGTTTTTGTCTGATTGTTTTGTAAGTTTTTCTTGACACTAATTCGATCTTTGAGAAATGGAAATCAACTACATTCGCTATCTTCTAACTGTATCCAATCACCTCCAACTCGTATCCCTCCAAATCATGTTTCACCAACCCTTTCTTTTCCCTCTTTAATTAATCATTCCTACATGATTAATCTTCCTAAATAATTGTTCTTTCATCTTTTGATTATGGCACCTTCTATTACAAGAAACCACTAGGTAGGTTAGATCTATGTTACTTATGTCTTTTTTGTTTATTACGTTTCTATTGTAATGATTCATACAAATGTTGTATGAATTTGTCTTAGTTCTTACTAAGATCTAGTTTTAAATTTTATATTGCATGTATGTTTGTTGGATGTGCTATTGTATGAGTTTCTTGTTGGTTGAATGAAACTCTTCTTTTGTTAATTTAAATACAATGTGATAACTTGTGAAGATATTTTTGTCTTGCACTTGTTCTTTTGACTTGTTTTGTAGCACACAATTCTCGTAGATCCGATCCCTTGTGCCCTGAAAACGGGGGAGAACACATCAAAGGGGGACGTCTTGAATTTCGTTTTTGATTTCTTTCTTCCTTCACAAACTCGTACGGATAATTCTTTTTGAATTTCGAGCAAAGAAGGGTTGTGCGAGAATGAAAAAACTATAAATCATTTTATAAATTAGACATCTTTAATTTTATTTTTAAATGAGTTTATTTTTTGTTATCATAAAAATAATGGAGTGGGAGAGTGTTAATACAAATATGCCTAAAATTGTTATTTATATTTTTCGACCTCTCAAACTTTTTGTAATAATACAAAATGTAAAAGTTTACAATAAAAAAATAAGCGTTTACAAATAATTAAGTAAAATTTATTTCTAAGATTAGTGATCACTTACACAAAGCAATTTAATTAAGCATTATTAGTGATCAAGAAAACATATTTTTATTTACTTCTTAATCTCACTTTTAATTCTAAAAGTAATTTTCTCAAAACCTACATTTACAAAATATTCTCTTATTAAAAATAATGTTTTTTTTTAAAAAACTACCCATTTGAACTTAATTTTCCCCAAACGAAAGCTTTCTACACCAGATACAACCATACCACAAAATAGACAAAAATAGAAGAAGTGTCTAGGCGGCGTCCCCCTTTTATAAAGGGACAGTCGGGACCGCCCCCGTAGAGAGCGTTGGTGATTCCGACTAGCTCGCTATAAATATGGTCCATCTTCAGCAGAAAAAATTCCTCTTTGCACCACAAATTTTTCAGCGTTTTTTTTCCTAAAATCTAAAAAGTCAAAAATAGTGATTCCTTTTTCTAAAATTTTCTTTTTCTTTATTTTATCTAGGAAAAATATAATTTCAATTATTTGCTATTTTTTTTATTTTTGAATTTAATTAAATTTAATTAGTTTTTAATTCATTAAAAAATTCAAAAATAATCAAAAAAATATTTTTCTTTTTCTTAAAATTTTCTTTTGTCCTAATTTAGGTTTAGGAATTTAGTTTGCAATTTTAGGGTTAAAACTTAGTATACTTGTTTAATTGTTGCGTTTTATTTGTTTCCCATTATTTGTTTAAGTGTTTAATTGCTTTTAATTGTTAATTTTTTAATTGTTGCTTTTATTTGATAGTCATAGATAATCAAATCATCTATTTTCTCATTCAAATCATAATCCAAGCTTAAACAAGGTTTCAATTGCACAAGTCGTTGGGGAAACGACCCGGGTGATCATTCTTCCCGGTTAAGTATACGTATTATATATTATATTATATATATATTTTTGAGAGTGAATTTTCCTTAGGGAATTTTCTTAATTGCTCTTAAGGTTATATTATTTGATACGCTAAATATAATATACTAATATATAATATCACAAGAGCAATTAAGAAAATTCCCTAAGGAAATTTTCACTCTTTAAAATATATATATATAATATATAATATACGTATGTTTACCGGAAAGTATGATTTCCCGGGTCGTTTTCCCAACGATTTGAGAAATTGAAACCTTGCTTGATATTGGATACTGATTTGAATGGGTTCGAAGATTGATTGGGTATTCTATAACTACTAATTAAAAACAAGCAATTAAAATCAATTAAAGCACTTAACAATTAACGGGAAACAAATAAAACACGACAATTAAGCAAGTAAATCAAAATTAAGTCCTAAAAATGCAAACTAAATTCCTAAGCCTAAATTAAGATAAAAGAAATTTTTAAGAAAAAAAAGAAAAATATTTTTTTGATTATTTTTGAATTTTTTTATTAATTAAGAACTATTTAAATCTAATTAAATCCTAAAAAAAATAAAAATAGAAAATAATTGAAATTATATTTTTTTTAGATAAAACAAAGTAAAAGAAAATTTTAGAAAAAGGAATCACTATTTTTGACTTTTTAGATTTTAAGATATGAATTTTCTAAAATTTAAACTAATTAAAAGCTTAAAAATAATAAAAATGCTAAAAATATAAACCCTAAAATTTTTATAAAAATTATACTAGAAAACGAAAAAGTGCAGAAATTTATGAAAAATAAAAGCCCTAATTTTTACTTTTTTATTAAACTTTAATTAAACTAATTAAAAACTAAACCTAATTATTTAATTAAAATTATTAAACTAACAAAGAAACTTAACTAAGGACTAACTATGCAAGGACTAAAGGTCTAACAATGCAAACAAAAGAACAAACGGGGGATTAACTGTGTTAACTAACAAATGAGAAAGTTACAAAACCTACCCTGAGGCCTAACCCGATTACACCCTAAGTCCCTTAAAGCCTAAAAATAAGTTGAAATTTAAAAAGTGCTTATTAAGGAAAACTTATAAAAGCAAAGTTAAAGAACAAGGTGTGGTGATCAACTTTAATGAAAGCACAATAAGCTGAATTCCAAAGATAAGCTCAAAAGGAGCTTATCTTTAAGCTGTTTACAGAAAGGAGCCCTTTTCCTTTGATTTTTCTAAATAAGCCAATAAAGTTGAAAAACTAAATAAGCTCAAATTCTTAATAAGTAAATTCAGATCCTAAGCTTATGCAGGCTTATCAAACAACTTATTAGCTATGAATCTAAATAATAAAACCTAATTTTCTAAGCTAAGATTTGATATTAAAAAGCTAATTAAATCTACCTACTGTTTTTGGTCTTTTTGGTTTTTTTTTAGTTGAAATTTGACAGCAAAATAAGCTAGGAAAATAAGCTACAAAATGCCAATTAAGCCCTAATCTATATTAAGCTATGTCTATACTATAAGCTACTATAACCTTAGAAGCTAGAACCTAAGATTGCTAACTTAAAATTAATTCAAAAGAGGGACAGCAGGAACTGATTAGTTCCTGCTGATGCAATTTGCACAAACACAAACCAAGTAGTGCAGGTTACCTTAAGGGTAAACCTGCACTTAGACACTCTTAGTGAGTGTATACAAACACAATGCAAACACTAACAAAAGCTCAAAGAGCTAAGATCAATTTTAAGCTGTAAAACTCAGACTACTAAGTACCCTGGTGCTAAAACACAAATTTTATCTCCTCATTTGATCAAATCTCACATCTAACTTTTGAAAACTCATTTTTAACTAATCTCTAATGAATTAACAACTGACTTAAGTAAATACCAAGACTCACTTTGACTATTTGAGGTCAAAGTGAGTTATGCCAAACACTCCTTTATATACTTGACAGTTTTTGAAAAAGCTTAGGAAATGAAATCTATTGAACAATTTATCACTACCAGATATTTAATAGTTAACAATAAGCATAATTAACATGAATTAACAACTGAATCTAGCTAAAACTTAAAATCCACAAGTTATACTACTATTTTTGGTGTTTTTATGTTTTTATGACTGAATTTAAGAAAACAAATTACTATAACTAAAAAGCTAAGAAAACAAATGCAAGTTTATGACTAATGAGACTAATAAGCACAATCAAACAAAGAATTAAGCACTAAGAAAAGCAGATAAGCAAATTAATCATAGAAGCATATAGACTATTAAGCAAATTTTAAGCAAATATAAACTATGAATTAAAGATTAAAAGTAATGAAAACTAACCCTTAGCTTCAGCTAAACAGAAGCTTACACACAATTAAGCTGCTACAAGCTCTCCTAGCTTATAAATAAGCTAGGAGTTAAGTCCTTCTTTGACCCTTCCATAATTGGTCAAACTTCCAAAAAAGCTCAACAATCCACAAGTGTATGTTAAGATGATTAAAGGTTTAGATATGATTAATACTGAATTAAATAAGCTCCATTTCAGCTTATAGACTGAAAGAGCTTATTATAAGCTTATTAGCTTATTGAAAGAGCTTATGAGTTGAAAGCAATGAAAGTTTATGACAAATTTAAACTAAATTTTATTAAAAAGAACTGAATTACATTACTTAAAAAGAAATTACAACTGATTTTAAATCAAAATTACATTAAGCTTAAAAAAACTACACTAGGCTAAAAAAACTAGAAAAGAAAAGGACTCCTAGTGTGTGTGATGGTGTTGCCTTTTTATAGCAGCAGAAGAACATTCTAGGACCTTAGCTTCCATCAATCATCCACCTTTGATCATCTCTAATCATTAGATCTTTGTTTTTGGCCGTTGGATCACTAAGTGACCTCACACGGATTGCCAAGCTGGCAATCCATTAGAGAATCACTTGTGCTTCTTTACTGAGTGATTTAGTACAAAAACCCACATCCTTGTGTGCTTTCCTTGCTCTGACGTGGCTTGATCATGAGAGTGAGCTAATGATTGCTCTTGATTTGACTGAATTAACCTTGCCATTGTGTTTAGGAGCTCTTGAATAGACGTAATCACCCTTCAATTTTAAAAAGCCCTTTGATTTACCTATGGTGAAAGCTAGGGACGATGGGTGAATAGTGTCACTCATTTGGCGCCCAAATTATAACTGAAAGGGTAATTTTCAGTTATAACTTTGGCTAAATTACAAATCCAGTCCTTGTCTTTGCATTTCTCTTTTTGTAGTGTAAAAGGAGTTTAGCAATTGGCAGTTTAGGTCCTTGTGGTTTATAAAAAGGTAAATGGACTAGTGAAATAGGCTTATGGATTGGGCTTTTGGTTTAAAGGGTATCCGGGTAAGGTTATTTAGGGTTTTTAGGCCCATTAAGGGTTTAGGGACCATTTGTGGACTTTTCTGAAACTTGGAGGACCAAAGTGGATTATTTTGGATTTTGTCCTTTGTGATTGACTTCTATTGACCAAGATTGACCGGAGGTTGACTTTTTCATGGCTTTGCTTCCGGCTTTTGTACACTCTTCCGTTCTCGTGTCCGTGCTTGCCCGTTTTTGACGGTTTTCTTGTGATTTTTGATATATCCGTACCTGCACACACAAAACACAAATACAAGCATATTTTTGCCATTTTTGGTCTGTTTTGGGTTTATTTGGGCTATTTTAAGCATAAATGGATATGTGTATTTTACACTTATCAAAATTCCCCAAACTAAACGATTGCGTGTCCTCACGCAATATCACATGCCTTATAACCAAATACCTCGAAACTTCCCCAAACTAAACCTTTGAAAAGTAGCAAAGATTTTTGTTGAGAGAGTTAAGAGATCACAAGTTATAAAACACCCGATTTCCTATTTTCAAAGATTTTTCTCTTTTTATGATTTTTCTTGATATATTCCTAACTACAATTTATTTGTTTTGACATAATGTATTGTGTTCATTATCTCATTGGTATCTTTAAGGATCATAGAACAAAAAGCATAATTAAGTGTCTAAAAGATAACTTCATCATTCC